>ML396400.1:0-22812 GCA_005239525.1 Nicotiana knightiana | reverse complement strand
AAAATCCTATATTACTTGTTGACCACGTACACTTGCGTGTGCATTGGGAAATCAACCAACAATTATCTTCAAAAATTTCTGGAATTCGGGCACGTGGGCCCGGGGGGTGAATTTTAGGAATCTTCCAATTTCGGTTGGGTAACTACTCTAGTAGTTGAATTATTAGCTTTTGAGTGCATATTGATTAATTATTTTAATATTTGTCTAGCTTCGGATGTCTTCGGCACCAAGTTGGATCCTTAGAGTGAAGTTTTGGCCGGAAAGTGAGCTTTGAGACGAAGTAAGTCTCTTGCCTAACCTTGTAAGAGGAAATTTACCCCGTAGGTGATTTAAATTAATATTTTATTCTAATTGTGGGGGATACATACGCACGAGGTGATGAGAGTCTCTGCGTAGCTGCTAATTATATGTCACGCCCCAAACCTGAAGAGGCGTGGCCGGCACCCGGTGCCATACTCGGCCCGAGCGTACCACTCTTTAACTGTGAACTCTAGAGGGCTAACCCTCAACTTAGGCCGATGAGGCCATATTCTAAATCATCTGAAAATAACGTCTCTCTAATATGAGGGGTAAACATATCCAAAAGCTGATATATATAATTGTGCAGGCCGACGAAGACGCCATGAAGATCTACTGCTATACAAAATATACATGACTCGTTTACAAGCCTCTAGAGATAACTTAACTGTACCATGGTCGGGACAGGTCCTCGACCTACCCATCAAACCTGTATATATAAAATGGACTACTAGGTCTAGACCTGGTAACTCCGAGGAAGTGGAGCTTACCAACCAAGTTGATGTTTGACTCTGTCTGCTGGGAGGGTCAGTCCAACTGTCAATGAGGACCTGAAGGCATGAAATGCAGCGTCCCCGACACTCAGTACGAAATAAAGTAACAAGTATGTAAGGCAACATAATAACTGAAAGTTGAAACTTAACTGATAGTATAATAACTGAAAGTAACTGGGAGTTAACGATAATCTGAAGATATGCTTACCTACTGATACTGACTCAATTCTCTCAATATAGTAAGTAAAATAGATGTCCGGCCTTATAAGGCTCGGTATGTGTAACTGCTCCTCCATAGTAGGATCACTTATAAGTGCTCGGCCATACTAGAATCTGTATCTCGGCCATTCTAGGCTCGCTCATAGGCGCTCGACCATAATAGGCTTGATATATAACTCACCATCTGATCAGAGGTTGCCCTATAGGGGCCTGCCCATCGATTATAGCTCGATGGTGGTGAAAGTACTGTAATACTGCATATATATAGACCATCTGCTCTCTTGATTGACATAAACAAAACTAAACTGAATATGAAGTCCCGATAAGGGAGAATGCTGTAGCTAATGAGACTAGAAAAATGTACATAAATTAAGGAAGATGAACTTCTCTTTATGTTTTGTTATCAAACATATGTAGTTACTGGATCATGCCAAAATGAAAGAAAGGTTTAGCCTTAATATACCTTAACTCTGTTGAGTCCTTAATAACTTCCAAGAAATTCTTCAAACAACTCAACTCAATCTACCACAGCATAAGGAGATTCAAAATCAGTGCTGAGTAAAGGCTAAGTCTGCAACTTAAACTAGTAGCTCGTTTACGTAAATTTGAGCAGCATCTCCCCTGTAACAAGGCCCTTCTCTAATACCATATACCAACATCACCAATAACAAACCAATAACAACCTACNCTATGCTATCCTGTGTAGTCTAGAACTTGCCCCGTGTGTTAATCTAAGCGAAATTGTAGGTTATGCTAGTCTAGGAGATGACGTAAGAGTTTTCTTTCTTGATCATGGATGTGCTTGACACATAAGAAATAAATTTTCCATTGTTAGCCCCTTTGAGCCTTTAGACCTTTTCTTTGGTACCCACATTACAAGCCGAACCCCTATTTTGTTCTTAATTGGAGATTTTTGCACCTTTTCCTCCTAAGGCACTTAGTCACTAAAAGAAGTAAGGTGAGATATTGGGGAGTAGTGTTTGAGTGAAGCCATGTAAGGGCCTGTTGGTGCACTAAAAGAAAACTCTATTCAAAAGTCATTGGCCATTGAATTTTCATGTATGGAGTGTGCAGGAGAGAAAGAGAAAAAAAATTAATTGTACAAAAAGATACACACCTCCAACTCTCTATTAATGTGTGCCGGTGAAAATAGAGAAGTGCTTAAAGAAAAAGGGCTATGTTGAATACNATAGTAGGATCACTTATAAGTGCTCGGCCATACTAGAATCTGTATCTCGGCCATTCTAGGCTCGCTCATAGGCGCTCGACCATAATAGGCTTGATATATAACTCACCATCTGATCAGAGGTTGCCCTATAGGGGCCTGCCCATCGATTATAGCTCGATGGTGGTGAAAGTACTGTAATACTGCATATATATAGACCATCTGCTCTCTTGATTGACATAAACAAAACTAAACTGAATATGAAGTCCCGATAAGGGAGAATGCTGTAGCTAATGAGACTAGAAAAATGTACATAAATTAAGGAAGATGAACTTCTCTTTATGTTTTGTTATCAAACATATGTAGTTACTGGATCATGCCAAAATGAAAGAAAGGTTTAGCCTTAATATACCTTAACTCTGTTGAGTCCTTAATAACTTCCAAGAAATTCTTCAAACAACTCAACTCAATCTACCACAGCATAAGGAGATTCAAAATCAGTGCTGAGTAAAGGCTAAGTCTGCAACTTAAACTAGTAGCTCGTTTACGTAAATTTGAGCAGCATCTCCCCTGTAACAAGGCCCTTCTCTAATACCATATACCAACATCACCAATAACAAACCAATAACAACCTACATGCATCATTTTCCAACCTTATCTCCATGACAATATACCACAAAACAGCCCACACACCCTAATCACTTCATACATAAAATGACAACCAAAGTAGTGTCAAACAACCTTAAAAATGTAACGACGAACGACCAGCCAACCACCCTGACATTATGTGGTGTTTCTCCGCACTCTTTATCCTCCCAAACTCCATAAAAACAGTAGAAAAATAGGCCACCCAAAAGAAACACGAAACATCCCACAAAATAGTCCCACAAGTTCAACAACTCAAAATTGATTTTTCAGTTTAATACAACACATTTCGACTTGTCTTTTCTTTCAAATTGAGAAACACAACCAACAATAAATAATTAAACCTCTCATACAATAAACCAGACATGAATTCAACTTAAAAATAAGTTTACAACCAGCCAACAATGACGCAACAACAAATAACATACAACTCTTTCGAAACTCTCTAAGTCTAGTCTTTACGATCGAGTTACAACTCGTATAAGCAGAGATAATGGAAGAAGAAGCATAAATTTACCTTGGACTGAGTATAATCCACTAAACATAGTACTTATTTATAAGAAATCAGTCCCCCAACGTATCTACAAGAAGGAGAAAGAGAAACTAGCAAGTCGTCCGAGGTTTTCGGCACTAGAATCACATCGTAACACCAGAAATAACCTAGGGTTTGTGTGGGATTTTTGGGGAGGATTCATAGGGGTTCACTATGATTTTAATGGTCTGAAATATGAGTGAAATAAATGAGTTAATTATCCCTTAAAGGTCCCCTCTTGGCCGACTTAATTGAGGCCTCTCCTTTTGGCAAGTAGGTGATTCACCTACTTGTCACCTATTAGCCTGCGCAGTCTCGCAAAAATGTAAATAATATCTCTCTACTACAATGTTATATCAATGAATGGTTTAATTCATTGAACACTAGACTCGTAGATCTTCAATTTGGTATATACATCATCCCCTAATTCTAATTACATTGGGAGAAATGCCAGATATATTTGACCTGATTTTTAACACATTTATGAATGTAACTGGTGATGACCTTTTCCAAATTTTGTTCCACAACTCACTTAACTTCGAAACATAACACACGAATATCATACAATTAAAATAACTCATAACATAATCTCTTTATAATCTTAAGCACCCTAGTCTCTCCCCAAAAGTACATGTTATAATATTCCAACTTGTCGACTTTCGACGAAATTTATTTTCTTCAATTCATTTAGCTTCTAAGTCTTCAAACCCTCTTGGTACTTGGTATTAATAATCTTAAATATTTGTAACATCCATGTTAACATGATTAACTAACTTTATAAACTTTTCAAAGGCAGTCAGAGCGGACGATTCAGATCTTGGAAGATATGCTCAGAGCATGTGTGATTGACTTTAGAGGGAAGTGGGATTGATTATTGCCTTTGGTCGAGTTTGCTTACAACAATAGTTATTAGTACAACATTAAGATGGCTCCATTTGAGGCTTTATATGGTCGGCAATATCGTTCGCCCATTGAATGGTTTGAGCCCGGCGAGGCTAAGTTACATGGTACTGATTTGGTGAGGGATGCCTTAGAAAAGGTATAGTTGATTCAGGAGCGGCTTCGCACAATACAGTCCAGACAGAAGAGTTACGCAGATTAGAAGGCGTATGATTTATCATTTATGGTGGGCGAGAAGGTTATCTTGAAACTCTCGTCTATGAAGGGAATCATGAGGTTCGGGAATAAGGGAAAGTTGAGCCCAAGGTTTATAGGGCCATTTGTGGTATTGAGACGAGTTGGGGAGGTTTCTTATGAGCTAGCCTTGCCTCCCAGTCTATCAAGAATTCATTCGATTTTCCACGTGTCTATGCTCCGAAAGTATCATGCCAACAGGTCGCATGTGTTAGACTACAACACGGTTATGTTAGATGAGAGCCTGGGTTATGAGGAGGAGCTAATTGCCATTGTTGACAGGAAAGTTTGCCAGTTAAGATCCAAGAAGCTTTCGTCGGTAAAGGTTCAGTTGAGGGGTTAACCAGTCGAGGAGGCGGCTTGGGAGACCAAGGAGGACATACGGAGCGGATATCCACACTTATTCGTCACTCCAAGTATGATTCTAAACCCGTCGACGATGAACATTTGTTTAAGAGGTGGAGAAAGTAACGACTTGACCGGTCATTTTTCTTTCTAGAACCTCGTTCCCTTAAATAAGACTCTGCGTATGTGCTTTTACTGCATTCTGACTTGCGGGGATGATTGGTTCGGTTTTGGAAGGGTTCGGGTTAAAACCGGAACACTTAGTTCCTTAATATATGCTGAAAAGGGTTACGTTTGACTTGGGTCAATATTTGTAGCAAACGACCTTAGAACCGGAATTTGACGATCCCAATAGGTTTGTATGACAATTTTGGACTTGTGCATATGTTCAGATTGGATTTTGGGTGACTCGGGAAAGTTTCGGCGCTTAATATTTAAGGTTGGCACATTGAAGGGTTTTCAAGTTCTTTAAATTTGGTTTGGAGTAGGTTTTGGTGTTATCGAGGTCCGTTTGGGATTTTGAGCACAAAAATAGATCAGTATGGTGATTTATGACTTTCACGCAAAATTTGGTGTCATTCCGAGTAGTCTAAGTATGAATCGGAGAGTACGGAGTGAGTTGGAAGAACTTGAAGTTCATAAGATGATTCGATTTGGTTTGGGTGTGATTCTTCATTTTTATGTTGTTATACGCGTTCCAAGTGTTCGAGCAAGTCTGTTGTATGTTTATAAACTTGCTGGTGTGAGCACGTGATTTTTACCTACCATATAATCCTATAAAAAAATTTAATAAATTATTTAGTTTTATGATTTTTATTGAATTTGTGAATTAATTTTGCATTATGTAATCATAATTCGCCTTTTAAATTTGTAAATAATTTAAAGTGACCTAATTAGGTGCGTAACCTTAATTATTATTGTAACTAATAACGAAATATAATAAATTAATTTAAATGTTTAATTTCTAGATTTAATCACTTTGTTTTAGTCAATTGTGGAATTTGTTCTATAAATGATTGGGAGTATCAAATTAAATATTTTACTCTTAATTAATTGATCAATCAGTGTACAAATTGGGCAAAATTAAGTTAGAACTAATTATTACACTTTTTCTTAGTTTAAACTTAATTGAAATTAATTAGTTAATTATGAAATCAAGCCAAAATTCGGACCTAGGCTGATTTACCCAGGCCCAAAGCACCTCTACTCATCAAAAGTACCCAGCCCAATCCCCTCCAACTCGGCCTGGCCCCCCATTACACCAAACGACCCCGTTTAAGTCACAGCAGACCCCAGTCGTCGATCTCCTAAGATCTAACGGCTGGGAACCCCTCTCGCACCCACTATAAATCTGTCCTAACACGCCTCCACCCCCTCAAAACTCACCTCCCAAACACCCACACAGACCATCTCTCTCATCTGTCTCTCTAACCCTTCGCAAACCCTCGCCGCCTCACCAGGTTCTGCTGCCTTCTGGCCACCGGACCACCACCAATCGACCCCAAACTCTCACCCTATAACCTTCTCCTCCCCCTTAATCCCATCCCACAACCAGTTTCCCCAAAAAACCGCCCAGTTTCGACCAATCTCAGATCTGAAAATCCAAAAGGGGTTGACTTCCTCTACGAGTCGGTTCCAAGACCTCCAGTGGTTCACACCGGCATGAGTCGATAGCTCTTGTTGAGTGCTATCGACTCATGTGGGTTTGGACCATTTCCACGCTCGTCCAAGACCGGCCAAGTTTCGACAAGTCACCGAAATTCGTCCAAAATACCTTCACTGGTACCCCCTCCCTCTTTTAGCTTCCCCCCTTAATTTTTCAAAGAAAATCGCAACATGTGTGTTTACCGTCTGTTTCTTTGGTTAATACGTCTTTGTTCTTTGTCTATGCTTTCCATTAATATATTGTTACTCTCGTTTAGTATTTGTTTGTTCTGCCCGATTAGTTAAACGTTTAAATACATGAGTTGATTATGTAACAACCATTTTAGGTCTAAATCGATTAGCTTGAATTCTGTATGCATTTTTTTACATATTTAGTATCGATACCCTGAATTCATGTCTTGTTTAGGATTCGGCTTGTTCCCTGAAGCTAACTGTTAGCCATGGTCTTTTGTTGTAGACTTTGTTTGATTACTTGTTCAAAATTCAATTTTGTCTTTTTTGGACCCTGTCACATGACTGGTACCCCTATCCCAACTGCGTACATATCATGTGTATCTAAAATGGTGATTAATTAAGTTAACTAACCTAAAACTTGACATTGGTTAGCTGCTAATCTTAATCCAACTTTATTCAGTCATTTAGAGTTAATTAACCAAGTCATTAGGAATTTGATCATGCTTGACGCTTAAAAGCAGGATAGCTGATTTGCGACTTCACTTAAGATTAAAGTTAATCACTCAGTAAAGTTAATCAACTAGATAAGCTTAATAAAATTGTTCGAACAAATTAACTTAGCTAGCTATTGATTTTCAGAATAAGTCTTTTAATCAGCTAAGTTTCAATTGATTAATCAAGTTGATTCAACTAACCTAAGTATAAAAATCAAGATTAGTCTCAATTGAGCTTAATTAAACTGATGATTAGTCAACCTAAACCTAGGTAACTAGTATGAAATCAACCCTAGGCACTTAATCAATTGACCTTTAACTAGTTTTGACTCAACCATAGTTAGGAACAACTAATGGTTGACTAAAGAACATAACTAAGGTTAACTAACCAAACTTTAAATAATAACCCAAGTGAGCTTAACGTTGATTACCCAATGGTAAATTCAGGGACTCTAAGGGGTACATTAGGTAACTCAGTTTAGGAAATCAGGCTCTTAAGGTTAAAAAGGTATTTTATCAAGAGAGAATTTTCTAGAATAGGTGCAGCTGTCCAAAAGGATAGGTTTGACAACTGCATTTGTACTATTTTCAGCTTATTGGATAGGGAATATGCTAAGCATACCCTATCCCAAATACCCCTATAAATACCTTACCCAGTTCTCTGAAAATGGGATATATTTTTATATATTTTTTTTGCTGAAGGAAATTCTCTGCAGTTTACCACTGAAAAATAGACCTTTACTACTGAAAACATCTGAAAACACAGAAAGTCATAGCAGTGGTTGCTCACAAACAAATTTCAAAAATATTAGTAGACAAAAAAGAGAAAAATCTGATTTCCCTTGAACAAAAGTTCATCAACATATTGCTTGGTTCTCAGATTTTATTTCTTCTTTGGGATTCTGATTTTGGGAGTTTTAAGTATTCATATTCAAACTTCTGGGTCGATTCCGGCTGGGTTGTCTACTTTTTGGGTTTTCTGTTTGCTGCTGCTGGGGTTTTTCTTCTTTTTGCTGACTGCCATCTTTTGCTTGACCTTTATTTGGTCAAGTTTTGTTATCTTGCTCTTTGAAAAGGTATGTAACAATTCACTCTTAATGATATTTTCAGATCTTTTTCTTCTATTTGCTGTGTTAATCTGTTTTTTTTTTGTAACTGAAATTTCTTTCTTCTTCCTTTTGTATGAAAATCTGAATATGTATGTCTATATTCCTGAAATCAGAATGTATTTTGTAGTAGATTTCATCTTTGTGGTTGTTTCCTAGTCTAGTAGTAAAGTAAATTGCATTAAGGTAGATGAATTTGACCTTTCAATGGTCAAATTCACCCTATAACAGTGCACAAAATAGTAGTATAGATGGCTGAAGTTTACCCCTCAAAGGGTATAAAATATGTAATTAAGAAAGGAATCAGAGTGAGGAATCTGAACCCTTGAATGGTTAGATCCATCCTCTAAAAATGCCTAAATAAGCAAAGTTTCTATATAGTTTAGATTTATATTAGTATCAGCACTAGGGTAGATGGATTTGACTTCTTAAATAGTCAAATTACCCCTTGGTAGTGCATAGATAGTAGCCTAGGGTGCTGAAAATCACCCTTTACGGATATAAAAGTGGGTAATTAAAAGGCCCCTTAGAGAAGAATCTGAATCCCTTAATATGATCAGATTTACCCTCTAAAAAAAGCCTAAATAATCAAGCCAAGGAATGAGTATGGACAAAAGGTCCAAGGTATGAAAAATGACCTTCTGGACTTGGGTTTGATCTTTTGATGATCATATTCATACCAAGAGAGTGAACAAATGATTCGGCCATTTAGTATAGCTTAGCATAGTCATCATCAGAGCTAAACTTGACCTTTTGTCATAGTCCTGTTTAGTCTATGGATGCATAACACACTCAATTAATCGGGTTGTTTTACAGATTACAAAGGAAGGCTCAAGTATATGGCCTTAAGGGAATTCAAGTCAACTAAGTTAGCTAAAGAACTTCTTTTTTTTTTAGTTTTCTCTCTTCTGAAAAAATGTATCTTGATAGTAGTAGTCTGTATTTATTTTCAGAATTATGTAATTTAAAGACTGGACTGTACATCTAATTTAAGTTTTGTTCATGTTCCTGAAGCCTCGAATTTTATATTTTTCCTATGTTCTAAGAGTAGTACAACTAGATAGAAGGAACGTGTGTGAAATCGGTATAAACACCCCGTTAGATTTTGCGAAAAAAATATCATCTCAAATTCAGTAGAGTTTCAATATGAATGGAACTAGTAGGCTATCTTCAACTTATCTTGCAATCTGCGAAAAATCAATGTATCCATACGTGTGAATTTTAAGCTTTTAGAAACATGAGATCAATTTGTTTTAAATTGATAAGAATCACTGTCTCAAAAATTAATAAGACTGCCTATGGTTAAATCTTTTTGCTAAGAAATCATAGAAGTTCGGAAAGTAGCATGATTTTGCCTTGCCAATCCATTTCAGAATTAATGAGTATTTTAGATTTATGTTTAGGCTGCCAAAAATGGAAAACCAGTAAATCCGTTGTATTATGCTCATAAGTGTATGTATGAATGAACGCGTATTTTGATTACCATATTTCCTATTCATTCATCAAACTGGAAAGTAAAGATTATTAAGACTTAGTTGGATTTCCTGAACTAGTGACCTCCCTATAAATTAGCCACAATTAGGATCAGCGAAAAGAGTCAAAAGATAACTTGGGCTAAATATGGCCATAGCCCAATATTTGTGTCCTTTAGAATTTAAGCTTAAAAAATCTTCCACATATCCTTTAGGTTGAAAAATACATCTTTAGGTTGAAATTTGGAAAAGAATCAACTATTATCTCAAACTACCATAAACTACACTCGGGAGTGGCAACTCATGCCCCCGACCCTCACTCCAAACAACTAAATAAGACGCATATAGAAACCACTGGTACATTTCATGTGACGTGATTACCATGTGTTCAAAAACAACAAGTGTACTTCATCGTAACTTGTCCAAGATAAATCCATAAAACGTCCTAATTGATTTTAAAACTAAGATGTTCCTTCAAATAGAAAACATAAAGAATAATCAAACATCACCTCAAATAGGCACTATAAAACCGTCATGAACATAGTATTGACTATGTAATCTACACGCGGGTGCGACAACTCATGGCCCCGTCTTCAACTTCAAACTAATAAAAAATCACATGTTGTAATTACGGGTGCATTTCATGTAGCGTAGTTATAATGTGTCCAAAAACAAATAAGTGCACGACATTGTGACTTATTCAAGATAAATCCATAAATATTAAAAGCAGTTTTAAAAGTGAAAAAAGGCTAAAAAGCACAATAGGTTTAGAGTATGTAAATAATTAGATAATTAGGCCAAATATTAATAGTTAAGCGACCGCGCTAGAACCACGAAATTCGGGAGTGCCTAACACCTTCTCCCGGGTTAACATAATTCCTTACTCGGATTTCTGGTCGTAGACAACTTAAAACAGAGTCAAAAATTTCCTCGGTTTGGGATTTTCAAAACAAAACGGTGTCCTGGAACATCGTCAAAAATCCGGGTGGTGACTCTGAAATTAATAAATAAATTCCAAATCTGCATAATGTCACTTTAATTGGAAAACTCCCTTATTACCCCTTCATTAATCCGGGGGTAGGTGAAAAGGGAGGTGTGACAGCTCTGGCGACTCTGCTGGGGATCGAACCCAGAATCTCTGGTTTCGGGTTCAAGAATTCGAGCTTATATAACTGTTATGTTTTGGCTTTTATTGTCTGATTTTATGTGTTTAAACCTGACGTGCTAATTTCCATATTTACCGCTTTGATATTTATCTGAATGGGATATAAACTATGCCGAAAACCCTCTTCTCTCTGAGTCTTCTAAATCATCTGGGAAGTGCGCGCTTTGTGTGACTTCTTTTCTGTTAGAGTCATATCCAAATTCTAGAACGAGATACGGACAAGTTGCAAAGCCGGTGAAGCTTCTGTATTCCCGGTACGCTGCCCCCCCTGGCTCGAGCTGTCCGCTCGGGTAAGCCTGGTCTAGAAAAAAATCCCAGGATTTAAACTTAGTATAACATAGCCTCATGTCGGATCCCTAGTAGGAACGATTATTTGCATCACGTGCATTTGACTTAGGGGGCGCAACATAAGGGTTGGGTCCGTCTAGGACAGGTGTACCCCAAAAAAGAAAAGACTGCCTTGATGCATCTTAACTGCTACGTATGCATTTAGTTGTTTCAACTTGTTTATTGACCGGCTAAAAAAAAATTAATGAACAAAAAAACCAAGAGTGTGGTAGAATAGAAAATTCACCTTTGAAAATCCTCGTATTTATTCCGAAACTCTGCCAAAATTTCTGAAAATAATATTCCGAAACAAAATGAGTGGGTGTATATTTTAATCAGTCAGGATTTTTTCCGAACTACGCATTGTTTGATTCTCACCGGTGTAGGATACGTAGGCAACCCTCATCGGGTCCAACTTTATTTTTTTGAAGATCAAAGGATATATCCCTAAATAAAATTAGGCGAAGCCATTATAGCCTGATTTCCCAAGTGGGGCACCGAAAGGCCATTTTTGCAAAAGTGGCCACCTGTGATTTGTCCTTAAATTTTGACCCATTTTGCATACACAACCTTAAAAAAACTTCCTACCTGAAGTATTGAAGGGTCGTAGTCGTAAAGATGGTCCAATTTTCTTTATTACAAAACCCTTTGCAAAAAAATAACACTTCTCAAAGTTTTTGTGGTTTTAATCAAAAAACGAATGTGCAGGATGAATACAGTTGAAAACATTCCCTTCAGGGCAGTCGAGGAAATACCTTTAGGACTCCATATGTGGTGGAGTGACTTGGGGAAAGCTAGTAGAAAGTCTGTTATGAAAGCTTTAGGGGGACTTACTGGTCTTTTAAAAATCAAGCCGAGGTTGGACATCGTCGAGGCTCTAGTACCGTTTCGGGATCCCGCCCACAGCGTGTTCCACTTTTCAGACTTTGAATTGACGCCCACGCTAGAGGAAATAGCAGGGTATGCTGGTCTCATTGACAATCTCATAAGTCGATACCCAGTGGCACCCAGGGCGGTGACTCCACATAAGTTTTTGGATCTGTTGAACATTAGTCAGGACGTCCAAGACCCACACCTGTCCGAAGGTTTCTGCACTTTCTATTTTCTTCACAAACGTTATGGAGATCCCCGAGGTTATAAGGCTGACAACACTGGTCTAACTCACAAAGATCAGGCTAAATGGGAAGCCCGTCGGGGGCTAGCTTTTGTGGTAGCATTCTTGGGCACCTTGATTTTCCCAAGAAGTGACGGATGCATAGACATCGGGCTT
Source organism: Nicotiana knightiana (assembly GCA_005239525.1). Taxonomy (NCBI): domain Eukaryota; kingdom Viridiplantae; phylum Streptophyta; class Magnoliopsida; order Solanales; family Solanaceae; genus Nicotiana; species Nicotiana knightiana. The sequence continues at coordinate 10,308 of ML396400.1, read as the reverse complement.
GTGGGAATGGCAGAATTCATGATGAAAAAATCCAATGGCACGCTTATACCGATGGTCTTAGCTGAGATTTACCGTGCTCTGACAGTTTTCCAATCTGGGGGAAGGTTCTTTGAGGGGTGCAACCTGCTTCTACAAATCTGGTTGATCGAGCACCTTTGTCACCGCCCAGGATACATGAACTACGGCTTAACCGGTTTGAATTGCATCGAGGAACATAGTACTCGGGTAAAAGGCCACAAATTTCCTGAGGGCACGGAAGCCTGGCACTCGTACTTGAGTTCATTGACTGCCGACCAAATTGAGTGGACGTTGGGGTGGCTCCCTGTCGGCAAGGTTATCAATATGTTTGTTGAGGTTTTCTATCTCCTGTTAATGGGCCTGCGAAGCATTCAGCCATATGCCCCACGTCGGGTCTTACGCCAGTTCGGGAGACAACAGGGTGTTCCCCATGATGAGGACTTAATCCAATAAGCCATTGAGTTATGCCCAAGAGCTACATTTCCTGAAGGCAGGGTCCGTCAAATCTGGAACGAGTGCAGGTTTTTAGAACCTCAAAAGGGGAAGTGGAACCCGCCTACACTTCTTGGTATGACATAAGAGGCAGGGAGCATCAAGAGCAAGAATGACCCGCAAAGAGACCCCACGTGCAACAATTCACCAAGCAAACACAAGAGCATCGGGCTTGGTTAGAAAAGGAAAACAGCTACCAAGCTACCATAAGCAAGTTGGAAGCCCAGGTCAGGGAAATCAAATTTGAAACATTCTACATACTGCCACAATTTAAGGGGAAAGAAATAGGTTAACCCAAGAAAATGAAGTTCTCCGGGAACAGGTACAAGAATTGAAAACAACTGCGGAGAACCCAGAGAGAAGCAGAACTGATGAAAGGCTTATCAACAGTTTGAGGCATAAAGTGTGCAGCTATGGGAATGATCTAGACAAAGCTGAAGAAGAACTGGCCGGAGTTCAGGCCAGATTAACAAGAAGTGCAGAGTAAAGAACAGATTTTATCCAGAGACTAAAAAGGAAATATGACCAAGAAGTCATAGGCTTGAAGGAAAAGCTGGCCGTTCTCGAGAACAAAATGTCCAAACAGGCAAAAAGATTTAAGACAGAGAGGGAACAGTGTTATGCCATGATGGCTCAGTTGGAAAAAGAGTTGCATCAATGGCAAGAGCAGAGTCACAAAGACGCCTAGACTTTAGAGGTGAGATCCCAGCAAATCGGGCGCCTACTTTAAGAAAAAAATATCATCAGGCGAAGGGTCCAAGAGATAGCTGACTTCATCGTCACCAAATGCTAGGAATGCGAAGATATGACTCGGACCACCTTCTTCTCAGCGGTTATGATCTTCGTCCCCAAGATAATGGGGACGATCTTTACCGCCTCCAGCAAGACATAGCACGCAGGCCCGTGGCAAGGCCGAATGATGCCCCACCGGCCCCTGGAGCAACAGAAGCACTGATGTATTTTTGATGTTTTTTTCAGTCTGTATTTCATTTTTCTAGTTGTAGCCATCTCTGAGTCCACAGTTTTTTTTTATATTTTTAGAAAATATGTGTCGATTCTGTTTTGCACATTTTGAAATTCCAAAAGTGGGCTACAAGTTTTCTGTAATCAGAAGTGTTTTATTTGATGAATGAAAATTTTAGAATGAAACTTTTAGAAAAAATATGTATTTCTGTCCTTTGGTTTGCTACCATAAACTACGTGATGATCTGATTCACGCGGCGCCGTGATAAGTAGGCAATCCACATATGATTCGATCATAACCATAGGAAAAGAGACCGAGTGAGGAATAAAAGAGCGGAAATAATAAAGAAAGGTTCAAAACCCAGAAATAAAGCCGGGATGAAATACACAACTGTTGCAAAGACATATAGAAAAGCATTGAATTGCCTAGGTGCATTGCATACCTCAAACGTGCGATTGCCTACGTGATAAATGTTTCAACCTAACATCTTGTTGGTTCGATCTTAGAGGTATTTTTAGGTGGTTGGTTTTGCGGTAACTTGGCTTTCCATCCTTACTTCACTAGATCAAAAGGGAGCATAGAAATGAGGTCTAAAAGTCACTTGCCAATCGTCAACTCTTCCGTGGAAGACCTAAATCCGGACATCCCAACATCTGAGTCAGCAACAGCTGAAGAAAACAGGACTCTACGTTAACGCATGCTGGAAATGTGGGACGCATGGTCCAATGGTAGGGAACCACCCAGTACCATCCCGGGTTTCCCAGAGATAATTCCGAGGGCAGGAGGGACATCCAACATCCCCATAAGTTACCCAGCCACGCCGTTTGGATATCCAACTATGTCGGCTCACTTTGCCGGAAGGCCTTCTGAGGTTCGCCCCCAGGCCCTGTTTTCTGGTGTGTCTTCCAACACCTTCACCACACCACCAATCTCCGCCAAGGCTCCACCAACTATCTCTGGACCGCTGGCATTTACATTCCAAACACCATCCGTCCATCAGGATACCACTCATGTTACTCCCAATGCATACCCCCAACAATCTCAGCTTGAGTTCACTTTGGGACAAGATAGAAAAGCCTCGAGCACGAAGAAATGACTTGGAAAATGAAGAGTATTGAACAGAGCCTCAAGAATATACAGGGACTGAGCAGGCAGAAAAGTGTCTCCTATGCAGATTTGTGCATGTTCCCGCACATCCACTTGCCTCTTGGGTTTAAAACCCCCAAGTTCGAAAAATTATGACGGACATGGGGACCCCATAGCCCATCTGAAAAGGTACTGCAACCAGCTCAGGGGAGCAGGTGGGAAGGAGGAACTTCTCATGGCATATTTTGGAGAAAGCTTGACGGGGATTGCATCAGAATGGTACATGGACCAGGATATATCCCGCTTGCACATATGGGATGACCTAGCATGGGACTTTGTCCGGCAATTCCAATACAATGTGGACATCGATCCTGATAGGAACTCCCTATCCAATCTCAAAAAGAAATCCTCAGAAAGTTTCAGAGAATACGCCATCAAATGGCGCGAGCAGGCCTCCAGGGTCAAACCTCCGATGGATGAAGTTGAAATGGTCAGTGTCTTTCTACAAGCACAGGAAGCTGATTACTTCCAAACTATGATGTCCGCCATGGGCAAACCATTTGCGGAAGCAATCAAGATTGGAGAAATGGTGGAGAATGGCCTAAAAACTTGTCGTATCCTGAGCCAATCTGCCATAAGAGCAACCTCTCAAGCCATCCAAAGCAGATCAGGGAGCGCAGCCAACATAAAAAAGAAAGAAGAATGGGCCATGATGGTTTCCGATGTCAGGAAGCCTCGGCAAGACCCACATCCATTTCCCAACGCTTCCCAACATTACTATCCTCACGAAGACGCAACTTATGCTACGCCCCTTTTTCCCTATGCGGTAATGAATGCTCAGCCACATCCCAGGCTGCAACAACAAAACAATCAGAATAGAGCTCCACCTCCGAGAAATAAACATCCTCCCCCGGCTCCATATAATCCACGCCCTCCCCAAAACTACCCATACAACACCTACCCCCGTGAACAACCAAGGAGACCCAACTTCACTAGTATCGGGGAGCCGTATTCAAGCCTCTTCCCAAAATTAGTCTAGATGGAGCTTCTACAACCCGTACCTCCGACCACGCAAAACCCAACATCAACATCATACAAGCCGGGAACCAATTGTGCCTACCATTTCGGAGCAGAAGGACATGACACGGAGGAGTGTTGGACCCTCAAAAGAGCCGTGGAAAGCCTTATAGAACAAAAGAAAGTGGTGTTAAAGGACGAAGAAGCTCCCAATGTGACGAACAATCCATTACCCACTCACAATCATGGGCCCATCATCGGCATGATTTGCGAGGACCAGGATCTTGATCCAGCTCTAAAGGCTATCATCGCCATCACAGATGTGGAAAGAAAGCCCAAGGTGGCACCCAAACCAGTCAAAGAGATGAAGAGGAGTAACCCAGTCCCCCAGGTCACCGAGAAGGCTGAGGTTGAGATAAATAAGGGACCCTTTGAAGGCGCTATTCTTTACGTCCCCAAGGCACCCAGGAAGGAACAAAGTGTGTTGAGCCCTCCCAGGAGGTTACAATTCAACAAGGCAATGATGAACGGCCCAAAAATGTACATGCCGAAGGGGACGTATGTGGCGCGGGGGAAAATAATTTCACCAAGGCTGAATGAGCCCGTGGTTATTAGCCTCGCATCGCAGACTCCCATGAAGAATAATACTTCCATCCCTTGGAATTACAACAAGATGTTGGTGACGTACAAAGGAAAAGAAATTACTGGAGAAACAGGAGACATAAACTCATCAGAAAAATACGTCAACCTGGAAGAACTGAACAAAAGCAAGCAGAAATGCTTTCCGCCTAAAAAGCCAATCAGTGCCGGAGAGGCAGAAGAATTCGTCAAAAATATGAAAACCGCTGAATACGCCATAATTGAGCAGCTCAGAAAGTCCCCCACTCAGGTCTCACTGCTATCCTTGCTGATAAATTCAAACAAGCATCTGAAAATCTTGATCAAAACACTTAACGAAGCATATGTTCCGGCCGAGACCACGGTTGAGCAATTGGAAAGAATGGCAGAACGATTTTTTGAAATCAACCGGATCTCATTTAGCAAGAATGACTTGCCCCTGGAAGGGGCTGCCCACAACAAAGCTCTCCACCTAACTGTTAAATGTGAAGGTTACTATATGAAAAGAGTTATGATGGACGGCGGATCTGGGGTTGATATTTGCCCTCTGTCGACCCTACAAAGAATGGAGATCGGGACTGAGAGAATTAGGCCCAACAATGTGTGCGTCCGCGCATTTGATGGTATCAAGAGAGACACGATCGGGGAGGTTGATTTGGTCTTGACAATCGGCCCTGTCGATTTTGAAGTGACGTTCAAGGTCATGGATATGGATACTTCCTACAATTATCTCATGGGAAGGCCTTGGATCCATACAGCAGGGGCAGTGCCATCTACTCTCCACCAGATGGTTAAGTTCGAATATGAGGACCAGCCCCATGCCTGGAAGCAAGAGAGGGCAGCGAGCACATAGTCTACCAGGCTTTCGAGATTGTGGTTGCGGAACAGTATGAGGAAGGAACCCTGTGCCCACAACCCTTCCTATCAAACGCATCAATTATGGTTGCGAACGACATGATTAAACATGGGTACACACCTGGAAAAGGGCTCGGGGTGTCCTTGAAAGGCATTAAACCCATCACTTTGACTACCAATAAAAAGTTATTTGGCATAGGGTTTCAAGCTACTCCCGACGATGAACAATGGGCTGACCAACGTAAGAAAAATGGTTGGGTATTGCCTCAGCCGATCCCACACATCACCGCATCATTTGTCAAGCCAAAATATGTGGAGGAAGAGGAAGAGGTTTTCACGGCCGAAGAAATCGAATAAATATGTGGAGCAATGAGACAATTGTTGTATGAGGCCCATATGGTCCAACCAGGAGAAGGCTCCAGCACTGCCGAAGTGCAGTATATGGGGCCTGACGCCAAGTTGCAAAACTGGAAGGCTACTTCATTCCACATCAGGCGGGAGTCCCGGTAGTTCAGCTTTTGCCATCCTTTCTGCACTATGAGTTATTTCAGGGTGTAACTCAAGTGTTTTTAATTTCTTGCCTTTTAAAATTCCGATGTAAAACCTCCTATGTTCAAATTCAATGAAATGAAATCAAAATTTCATCGTCTATTATTCTTTCTGATTTTTGTTTACTTTTTTTTTCAGTCCTAATAATGCGACTTTAAAAATATGACATGCTTGCAGACTTCATGCTCTGATCTTAATACGCTGTCAAACCTCGAAATAATGAATTAAGAACTGGAATACAACGAAGAAGAGGATTTTAGGGAAATAAATGGAGAATTGGAACAGTTCGAGAATAAGCCTAAGCTAAATTTAAACGAAACGGAACCCGTTAACTTGGGCAATGAAAAGGAGATTCGAGAAACCATGATAAGCGTCCACACGGATGAAAGGACTAGGGATGCCTTGATTCAACTCCTATTTGAATTCAAAGACGTGTTTGCTTGGTCCTACGAAGACATGCCCGGACTAAGTATGGACTTGGTGGTATACAAATTGCCAACCTACCCCGATCATCCACCTGTCCAACAAAAGCAGAGGAAATTTAAAATAGACATGAGTGATAAGATCAAAGAAGAGGTCGCTAAACAACTGAAGGCTGGAGTAATCCGAGTGGTCCAATACACCACCTGGCTGGCCAATGTAGTTCCGGTGCCTAAAAAGGACGGAAAGGTCTGAGTATGTGTCGACTACCGAGATTTGAATAAAGCAAGTCCCAAAGAAAATTTTCCACTACCAAACATACATATATTAGTTGAAAATTGTGCCAAACATGAGGTACAATCTTTTGTCGATTGCTATGCCGGATATCACCAGGTGTTTATGGATGAAGAAGATGCATAAAAGACAGCCTTCACTACATCCCGGGGAACATACTGTTACCGGGTCATGCCATTTGGTTTAAAGAACGCTAGGAAAACTTATATGAGGTCCATGACCGCCCTATTCCACGACATGATGCATCGGAGATCGAGGTGTACGTGGATGATGTGATCATTAAATCCAGGATCCAAAGTGACCACGTGCAGCATTTGAGGAAATTCTTCAAATGCCTGCACAAATATGATTTGAAATTAAACCTAGCCAAATGCGCTTTCAAAGTTCCATCCGAAAAGTTACTGGGATTTATAGTCAGTCGACGGGGCATTGAGTTGGACCCGACAAAGATAAAATCTATCCGGGATCTCCCACCCCCAAGAACCAAGAAGGAAGTCATGAGTCTTCTAGTTAGGTTGAATTACATCAGCAGGTTCATCGCTCAGTTGACATCCACATGCAAGCCTATATTTAACCTCTTGAAAAAGGATACAGCCATCAAATGGACAGGCGAGCGCCAGGATGCTTTCGACAAGATCAAAGAATATCTATCAAACCCTCCTGTGCCAGGGAGACCTCTGTTCCTATACCTCACGGTGCTAGAAAATTCCTTTTGGTGTGTTCTCGGACAACACGATGCAACTGGGAAGAAAGAGCAGGTCATTTATTATTTAAGCAAGAAGTTCACAAGCTACGAGGCCAAGTATTCTCAGTTAGAAAGGACTTGTTGCGCTCTAACTTGGGTTGCTCAAAAGGTCTGACATTATTCATTGGCTTATACCACCTACCTCATCACGAGGCTGGATCCTTTGAAGTACATATTCCAAAAGCCAATGCCCACAGGGATATTAGAAAAATGTCAAATCTTGCTCATAGAATTCGATATTGTCTATGTCACTCGCACAGCTATGAAAGCTCAAGCATTGGCCGATCATCTAGCTGAAAATCCGGTTGATGATGAATACCAACCCTTGAGCACTTATTTTCCGGATGAATAAATCACCTCTATCGAAGTAATCTCAGAAGGCGTTGACACCTGGAAAATGTTGTTCGACGGAGCAGCCAATGCGAAAGGTATTGGGATAGGGGTGATCTTGATTTCACTCACAGGACAACACTACCCTACCACGGCCCGCCTCCGTTTCTTCTTCACAAACAATACTGTTGAATATGAAGCTTGTATAATGGGCATGAACATGGCCATTGACATGGATGTAGAAGAGTTGTTGATCATGGGTGACTACGATTTGATCATTAAGCAGGCTCAGGGAGAGTGGGAAACTCGAGATGTTAAACTCCTTCCCTACAGAGAGCATGTGGAGAATCTTAGTAAGCGATTCAAAGTCGTCGAGTTCAGATATATTCCTCGGTGCCACAATGAGTTAGTCGATGCGCTGGCCACCCTAGCTGCAATGCTGCCCTATCCGGGTAATGTTCGCATAGACCCATTGGAGATCAAAATCAATGAAAGACATGGTTATTGCAACACGGTCGAAGTAGAACCCGATGTCCAACCATGGTATCATGACATTAAAAGACTTTTGAAGACAAGAGAATATCCAGAGCAGGCCAACGGAGACCAAAAGAGAACCATCTGAAGGCTCGCCAACAGTTTCTTCCTAAGTGGGAAAGTACTGTATAAAAGGACTCCCGATCTAAATCTGTTAAGATGTGTAGGCGCCAAAGAAGTAGAAAGGATCATGAGCGAGGTCCATTCAGGAGTATGCGGTCCCCACATGAACGGGTACGTCCTCGCAAAGAAAATCTTGCGGGCTGGATATTATTGAATGACCATAGAGAAAGATTGTTTCGGTTTCGTCCGGAAGTTCCATAAGTGCCAAATACATGGCAACTTAATCCATGCACCACAATCAGCACTCCATCCTATGTCGTCACCCTGGTCGTTTGTTGCTTGGGGAATGGATGTCATTGGGCCAATCGAGCCAAGGGCCTCAAACGAGCACATATTCACTTTAGTTGCTATCGACTATTTCACGAAATGGGTCGAGGCCATCACGTTCAAAGCTGTCACTAAGAAAGTGGTGGTGGATTTCGTGCATGCTAATATCATCTGTCGTTTTGGTATCCCAAAAACTATCATTACTGACAATGCCGCAAATCTAAACAGTAAGTTGATGAGGGAGGTATGTGAACAGTTCCGGATAACACACCGCAACTCGACCCCTTACCGTCCCAAAGCCAATGGCGCAGTTGAAGCAGCAAACAAAAACATCAAGAAAATTCTCAGGAAAAGTATTCAAACATCCATGCAATGGCATGAAAAGCTGCCTTTTACATTGTTGGGATATCACACGACTATGCGCACATCGGTTAGAGCTACCCCTTACCTATTGGTTTACGGCACTGAAGCCATAATACCCGCAGAAGTCGAAATTCCTTCCCTTCAGATTATTGTCGAAGCAGAAATTGAGGACAATGAGTGGATCAAGACCCGACTAGAGCAATTAACTTTGATTGATAAGAAAAGAATGGCCGCAGTGTGCCACGGACAATTATACCAGCAAACAATGGACCACGCTTACAACAAGAAAGTGCGACCCAGGAACTTCGAAGTAGGGCAAATCGTTTTAAGACGTATCCTCCCTCACCATGAAGAAGCGAAAGGAAAATTCGCCCCAAACTAGAAAGGTCCATACATCATAAGGAAATTGCTACCAAAAGGAGCGTTATACCTGGGGGACATCGAAGGAAATGAACCCGATACAGCTGTCAATGCAGATGCCGTCAAAAGGTACTATGTTTGATCCTCTATATATTCAATGTTCTCCGGTTGGGATGACGAATACTTTCATTCTCGCTACCCAAACACCATTAACTCTTTTGCAAACCCTTTGAGCCGGTTACTCTTCTTTGATTACCCTCTTTGGAACCCAAAAGTGTTATTCGAGAACAAAAAGAGATGTTGAAAAAAGAAAGAAAAAAAATGATGAAATGAAAAAAAGAAGAAAAAAAAATCAATAAAAAATGAAAAAAAAATCAAAACAAATAAAAACAAAAACAAAAAAAAACCCAAAACATCCTGAATTACGTTCGACTTGATTCTGAAAGGATACGTAGGCAGCCTCTCCCTCGGGTTCAGTCACACCAAAATAAAAATCCACATTTCCCCAAGAGTTTAATCTGGGGCAATTTTTGAGATTCGGCGATGTGTCGCTTTAAAGGTTTCAAAGTTGTAATTCAATGCAAATTATTTTCACCAAAAACCCTGTTCAAGTCCTTCCGATCAATCGGCAAAGATGTCCAAAACTGGAGGATACAATTTGTTTGGATACAAATACAAGAAAAATGAGGGAAATTAAAATGAGAGAGTCTCATTGGTGAAAACCCACATGGGCACCGTGAGGCGNTCAATCTCGAGGTAATAGTTGTGATGAATTTCTGAGAGTCGGACGGTTTACACGGATCAGGCATCCAGTCCAAAGGGCATGTCATGTTCATTGAAGTCTGCATGCACTCCAGATAAGTCCTTCTTTCATTTCCCCGAAAGGGATGCTTTTTGTTTAAATTCGTTGTCCATTCTGTTGTTTATTTTTCTTTTGAATCCCTTTTGGTCTAACTATACCCCGAAACTAAGGCAAAGAAAAGATGGCAAGACTGATTTACAGGGCTTTCGTTTGACGCGGGTCAATATGCAAAAGGCACCCAGCCTCGTCAGGGGCATCGAGTCGATCCCGACTGGCCACAATGGCCGATGATTCAAACCCAAAACCTTGAAAGCAGAAAATCAAATTGAAGTACCTATAAAGGCGAATGAAGTTGAAAGGTTGAGCCCCGCGTAGCTAACCATCTTCGCTAGGTTTGAAAAGATGAAGTATTCCAAATGACTTAAAGTTACAATTGGAAGAAAAGTCAGAATTGAAAAGCCAATAAAGGCG
>ML396395.1:17228-72678 GCA_005239525.1 Nicotiana knightiana | reverse complement strand
CCCAATCTTCCAACATACTTGTCTCTTTTGTTTGGCCTCTCAATGTCATCAAACCCTTTGTCTGCTCCAGCCTCTCCTAACTCAACCTCTAGTGTTGGAGTAGGATTATTCCTCTATTTTTTTGGCTTTTGATTGTTTTTTCTTCGTCTTTATTTCTTTAATGCTCTACACTCACCATCATCTTCCTCAGGTATAACATCTAATTCAGATTCACTACTCTCCAAATCTGAAGGCAAAATAGTATTGTCATCTCCTAGATTAGTGTTTTCTTCCTCTCTAGTCAAATATGTGTTGTTTCTGCCTGTTCAATGTGAGGTTGGCTGTCTACAGCAATTTGTTGTGCATTTATATTGTCTAAGTCATCTAATGTTGCCCTAGACCCCTTATTTATTGAATTGACACCAACCTCAGGCCTAGTTAAAAAGCCAAACTCTTCGAGCAAACCAACACGGCTAAGAAAAGCACCATGTTTAAGGTTAGATACAATATTTAAAATATGGTTGTCATTTTCCAACAGTACAAAATCATTGGAATTAGAGTTAAATACTTAGAATCCCCCAATAGTTTCGTACCACATATCCTTTGTATAATAGCTCAACTCGACAAGAGAAAACTGGTCTTTGTCAATAAGAGTTACCTTCATTTCTCTCTCACCAATGTATTTTGGTCAGGCTTTGGTAAAAGTTCCACCATGGTGGAAACAAACAAGAATATATTCCTCTGCCATTTTTTGAATTTGCTCTAACATGAAAAAAAAAAAGAGCAAAAAGTCACGGTTAAAAGATTCTAAACACACTGTTTTCGAAATTAAAAACCGTAGCTTTGGTATCAATTTCCCAATATACCACGACAAAAGAAATAGCAATGCATGGACAAATTGACACTTACCAGTACAAGAACCACAACAGTAGATACTTCTAAGGCCAGCAACAATCAAAAGTACTCTTTAAGTCAGTCCCGAATGTTGATGAATATAAATAGTTGGTGAAAATGTCATTCTCGTATTCAGATGATGAAGAAACCACCAAAAATCGACGGGTTCATCATGTGCGATTAGAGATTTGGAAAGGAGATTTACTCGGGTAGGGATTTGTCACAGAGAGATAATAAGAAGCGGCCATAAGTTACCCAAATATGGCCGGATTCGGTTATATTAGAGTAGACCCTTTTGACATGGATGAAAAAACCAGGTGGAATCATTTAATTGGATATTTATTACACCTCATATTTGTGTATATACAGGCACTATATTTTTTGCATTGGTTTCATCTTTTGTATTAAAGTGAAACATAAAAAATAAGGTTGGAGGGCCAAAATGAAACAAGGTTGAGTTAGAGTGCTAAAATAAAATATTAAGCTAAGTTTAATAGGATGTCGATGTATTTGGATGTAACGACCCAGCCGGTCGTTCCGAGAGTTTAGCCCTGTTTTTCCTATTTCTGCTTCATTCTTGTATAGTTCAACTCTTTTTTATTGCGTTGGGTTGATTGGTTTGGGTTCGGAGTAGTTGTGATGAAAAATGAAACACTTAGTCTCTTAAGTTGCTGATTTAGTTGGAAAAGTCAACCGAAAGTTGACTTTAAGGTAAAGGGTCTCGAAATGTGGTTTTGTGGCTCGGATAGCTTCATTAAGTGATTTGGAACTTAGGAGTATGTTCGAAATGTCATTCGGAGGTCCGGAGTAGAATTAGGCTTGAATTGGCGAAATTGGATTTTTGGCGATTTACGGTCGGCAGTGGAAAATTAGCTATCGGGGTCAGAATAGAATTTCAAATTTTGGATCAGGTTTTTTGGGTCATTTGGGATGTGTGTGCAAATTTTCAGGTCATTCAGACGTGTTTTGGGTGGTTTCGGCATCGTTGGCGAATTTTAGAAGTTTAGACATCCTTAGGCTTGAATTTGGATTTGATTTGTTGATTTGATGTTATTTTGAGTGTTCCGAGTGTTCGAATAGGTTGGTATATTGATATATGACTTGTTGGTACTTTTGGTTGAGGCCCCGAGGGGCTCGGGATTGATTTCGGATGATTTTTGGAAGGTTCGAAGTTGGAAAAATACAGCAAATGGCTGCTGGTGCAGGCCTTCTGGTATGGCCGCACCTGCGGACGGGGAGCCATAGGTGAGAAGGCGCAGGTGCGGAAGACCTTGCGCAGATGCGGAATTTGGAATCTGGCCTGGGAGCGCAGGTGCGGAAATTGGATTGCACCTGCGGGACTGCAGGTGCGTAAGGAAGGCCGCAGACGCGGGTTTTGAGTTTGAGTGAGAATCCTCACCTGCAAGGGATTTTCCGCAGGTGCGATGCTGCAGATGTGGGCATGGGGTCGCATGTGCGAGATTGCTGGGCAGAACCTATATAAGGTTGCCTTCGCAAATTTTCTCTCATTTCTTCACCATTTTTGACGGATTTTGGAGCTTTGAGCTGGGATTTCAAGGGGAAACAAGGGTATTCAGTGAGGTAAGCTACATGGACCTTGTATCTTGTGCTTATGGCAATTATTCCATTGTTTAATCATACTTTAATGGGAAAATTTGGGAGATTAGGGCTTCAAATTTGAAAGTATAAATTGGGGATTTGAGGGACTATTTGGGGTCCTATTTTGATGTATGTAGTATATATGAAATCGTGAGAGTGTAAGGATTCTAGTTTTGTGACTTTTATCGGAATTCGAGTCGTGGGCCCGGCGATCGGGTTTGGCCAATTTCGGGATTTTTTATGTAAATTGGATATTTTCGAGTGGGCTTTGTCCCTTTAGCATATTTTGATAATATGAATCTGTATCGAATAGATTCGGAGCACGTTGAGGCCGAGTCGAGGGGCAAAGGCATCGCGGTGTAGTTTTTCATCCGGTTTGAGGTAAGTAACGTTTGTAAATCTAGACCTGAGGGTATGAAACCCCGATATTTCGTATTGATTTGATAAATGAGGTGACACATATACTAGGTGATGAGCGTGTGGGCGTGCATTGGTAGTGATTGTGACTTGGTCCGTCCCGTAGAGACTATTAAGTCGCGTATTTGATTCGAAATCATATGATATTCCGTATTTTAGAGACTTATACTATATCTTGGGTTGTATGCCATGTTTGGGGCCTTGTGCCGACCTGATTTGGACCCTCAGAGGTGTTTTCACTACTATTCTCACACTGTTTTTGATAGAAAATATAATCTCAATCATAATTTATACTTGTTTACTGATTATTCCTGTTTATCACCCTGTTTTCAAACAAATGAAAGATATTTTGGGCTAAGTCCCCGTGATTTATGGTGAGTTGCCTGAGTGGCTTGTGAGGGTGATGACTAAGCGAGGCCGGGAGCCAGATTGTGAGGATAGTGATGGATCGGGTTGCACGCTGCAGCATTATATACATATATATTGGATCGGGCTGCACGCCGCAGCGAGATATATATATTGGATCGGGTTGCATGCCGCAGCGGTATATATATTGGATCAGGCTGCACGCTGCAGCGAGATATGTTGGATCGGGCTGCACGCCGCAGCGATATAGCTCTTGGGCTGAAGGAGCCCCTCCGGGGTCTATACACCCCCAGTGAGTGCAGTCGACTATTTATGCCCGAGTGGCTTGTGAGGGTGATGACTGAGCGAGGCCGAGAGCGGGATTATGAGGATAGAGATGGATCGGGTTGCACACCGCAGCATTATATACATATATATTGGATCGGGCTGCATGCCGCAGCGAGATATGTTAGATCGGGCTGCACGCCGCAGCGATATAGCTCTTGGGCAAAAGGAGCCCCTCCGGGGTCTGTACACCCCCAGTGAGCGCAGTCAACTATTTATGGATCGGGTTGCACGCCGCAGCATTATATATGTATATATATACATATGGATTGGGTTGCATGCCACAGTGGTTGTTATATGGCACCTATTGAGCGTGAGTGCTAAGTATGAGTGCTGATTGACGAGAGATAAGTAACGAGTGACTGGGAGGCTTGCCCGAGAGGCTTTATATTGCGAGTGACACTGTGCTCGAGGGGATTATTTGTTATGAAAGTACTGTTTTCACTCTTCGTTACATTTTTTGCTCTAAACGATAAATGTTGAACCAATGTTTTATATAAAATTTGGAAAGGGAAACTGGGGTTTTATGAAACTTTCGGGACATAGATCCCTGACTTGATTTATTGTTTTCCACTGATGTTTATTATATGAATTTTCATGATTTTAAAAGCTCGGCACTACACTCAAGTCCTTATTTATATTTTTTACTTACTGAGTTGGTTTACTCGCGTTATTCCTTGCACCTTGTGTGCAGATCCAGGTGCCTGGATCGAGTGAGATTTGATTATTCTTAGTGGAGCTTGTCGGAGACTGTGAGGTAGTTGCACGGCGTTCGCAGCCCCACGCTTCTCCTTCTCATTTTGTTGCTATTTACATTTTTTCTAGACTTGATGTATTAAGGAAATCATGTTAGTTACCGTGTCTTATTTAGTTGCTCATGACGGTTGACTCCGGGTTTTGGGGATTTTGTTCAGATGTTTTCATTACTTATCCACATTTGTGAATATTAAGAGTGGAAGATTTTTGATAAATAGCGTTATTGATTTAAATGGAAAGTTCCTTGTTTTATGTTCAGTAAATTGGCTAGCCTAGTACCACGATAGGTGCCATCACGGCCAGTGTATATTTAGGGTCGTGACAAGTTGGTATCAAAGCCTAGGTTACATAGGACTCACCATCATGAGCAGGTTCAGTAGAGTCTTGCGGATAGGTACGGAGACGTTTGAACTTATCTTCGAGAGGCAGCAGAATCCTTAGGAAAAATCTCACATTTCTTGAATTCTTGTCTTTTGAATCTATTGATCTGGCAACTAAACTTCTATTATTTCATTCTCTCGCAGATGGTGAGGAAACGCGCTACCCGTCAGGGAGATCAGCCACCAGTAGGACCCATGAGGGGTCGAGGCTGCGGTCGAGACCGTTATAGAGGTAGAGGTGCAGCCCGCGCAGCTGCGGGGGCGGTACCCATAGACCCGCCTATTGTTCCAGATCAGGTCCCAGCCACATATGCTCCAGTGGGACCAGCTCAGGCACCAGCTGTGCCTATTATTATTCCGGGTCTTCAGGAGACCTTGGCCCAGATTCTCACTGCATGCACCAGTCTTGCTCAGGTAGTCGCTATCCTTACTTTAGCCGCTACTTCTCAGGCCAGGGGAGGCATTCGGACTCCAGCTGCCCGTACACCTGAGCAGGTTATTCAGGGGCTTCAGACCTCGAAGGCAGTTCCAGCTCAGCCGGTTGCACCAGCCCAGGATTTTGTGGTTCCAGCTATAGCTGACGACGAGTAGCGCAGGTTGGAGAGATTTGAGAGGCTTCGATCTCTGACTGTTAGTAGCGCTGAGGGTGAGGATTCTTCATATGGGGGGATATTGGAGACCAGTGGGGTCTCGTTTACTACTTTCCAGTTCTCAGGAGCTGCATTTACTTGGTGGGAGGCTTATGAGAGGCATAGGCCCATTGGTGCAGCGCCCCTTTCTTGGCAGCAGTTTTCCACTCTCTTCTTAGAGAAGTATGTTCCACAGTCCTGCAGAGAGGAGATGCACAGTCAGTTTGAGCAGCTGCGATAGGGTGATATGACGGTGTCACAGTACGAGATGAGGTTTTCAGAGCTTACCCATCATGCTATTTGGTTACTCCCTACAGAGAGAGATAGGATCAGGAGATTTGTGGATGGCCTCTCGTATCAGCTTCATATTCTTATGACCAGAGAAAGGGTATCGGGTGCTACTTTTGAGCAGGTTGTTGATATTACCCAAGATATTGAGTCGGTTCGTCGCCAGGAGCGAGATGAGAGGGAGGCCAAGAGGCCTCGAGGGTCTGGTAGTTTCAGTGGTGTTCCTTCAGGGGGCAGTCCCAGCACTGCAGGGGCCGTCCATTCAGGCAGGCTTAGTCGGGCCACTTAGGTTATCGTGGTGGATCCGCTGGTCGTGGTCCTCACAGTTCTTATCAGGGGCACCCGTCATTCAGTGCTCTTCCAGCCCAGAGTTCATCTCGAGCACCATAGGTTCAGGTCTCATCTATGCCTGATTCTTCCAGAGGTTATCCTGGTGCTAGGGGTTCCCTTCAGTGCCCGTCCCCAACACCGGGGAGTTGTTACGAGTGTGGAGAGTTTGGGCATATGAGGAGGTAGTGTCCTCATTTTCTTGTGGGTCCATCCCAGCTGAGGGGTCAGCCCTCGACATCAGCTCAAGTTACTTCACCACCCGCCCAGACAACAAGGGGTGGGGGTCAAGCAGCTAGAGGCCGCCCTAGAGGGGGAGGTCGATCCGGTAGAGGTCAGGCCCGTTTCTATGCACTTTGAGCCAGACCAGATACTATGGCCTCAAATTTAGTGATTACATGTGTTGTTTCAGTTTGTCACCGAGATGCTTCAGTCTTATTTGATCCTGGTTCCACGTATTCTTATGTTTCATCATATTTTTCCCACTTTCTGGATATGCCCCGCGAGTCCTTAGTCACATATGTTCATGTGTCGACTCCGGTGGGCGATACTATTATTGTAGACCGAGTGTATCGGTCGTGTGTGATATTTATTGGGGGTCTGGAGACCCGAGTGGATCTGCTATTTCTTAGCATGGTGGACTTTGATGTGATATTGGGCATGGATTGGCTATCTCTGTGTCATATTGTTCTTGATTGTCATGTTAAGATCGTGACCTTAGAGATGTCGGGATGTCTGAGAGTCGAGTGGAGAGGTTCTATTGATTATGTGCCTAGTAGGGTGATTTCATACCTGAAGGCTCAGCGTATGGTAGAGAAAGGATGCCTGTCTTATTTGGCTTTTGTGAGGGATGTCAGTGCTGAGACTCCCACTGTTGATTCTGTTCATGTAGTCCGTGAATATCCGGACGTGTTTCCTGCTGATTTGCCGGGCAATGCCGCCCGACATGGATATTAATTTTGGCATTGAGGTGGTGCCGAACACTCAGCCTATTTCTATTCCACCGAATCGTATGGCACCAGCGGAGTTGAAGGAATTGAAGGAACAGTTTTAAGAACTCCTAGAAAGGGGGTTCATCCGGCCTAGTGTGTCACCTTGGGGTGCACCGGTGTTGTTCGTGAAGAAGAAGGATGGTTCCATGAGAATGTGTATTGATTATAGGCAGCTAAACAAGGTTCCAGTCAAGAATAATTATCATTTTCCTCGCATTGATGATTTATTTGACCAGCTTTAGGGAGCTAGGGTGTTCTCTAAGATTGACTTGAGATCCGGGTACCATCAGCTGAAGATTCGAGATTCAGATGTTTCCAAGACGGATTTCAGGACCCGTTATGGCCACTATGAGTTTTTGGTGATGTCTTTTGGGCTAACCAATGCCCCAGCAACGTTCATGCATTTGATGAACAGCGTATTTCAGCCATATTTGGATTCCTTTATTATTGTGTTCATTGATGACATCCTGGTGTATTCTCGTAGCCAGGAGGAGCATGATCAACATTTGAGGGTTGTATTGCAAAGATTGAGGGAGGAGAAGCTTTATGCAAAGTTCTCCAAGTGTGAGTTTTGGCTGGGCTCAATAGCTTTCTTGGGACACGTGGTGTCCAGCGAGGGTATTCAGGTTGATCCGAAGAAGATAGAGGCGGTGCAGAGTTGGCCCAGACCGCCCTCAGCTACAGAGATTAGGAGTTTCCTTAGTTTGGCGGGATATTACCGTCGCTTTATGGAGGTTTTTCTTCTATTGCTTCACCCTTGACCAAATTGACTTAGAAGGGTGCTCTATTCAGGTGGTCAGGCGAGTGTGAAGAGAGCTTCCAGAAGCTCAAGATGGCTTTGACCTCAACTCCAGTGTTAGTATTGTTGTCAGCTTCAGGTTCTTATACCGTGTATTGTGATGCCTCGAGGATAGGCATTGTTTGTATTTTGATGTAGGAGGGTAGGGTGACTGCCTACGCCTTGCTCCAGTTGAAGACTCATCAGAAGAATTACCCGGTGCATGATCTCGAGCTAGTAGCCATTGTTCACGCCTTGAAGATTTGGCGTCATTATTTGTATGGGGTTCATTGTGAGGTTTTTACTGATCACCGTAGCCTTCAGCACTTGTTTAAACAGAAGGATCTGAATTTGCGTTAGAGGAGATGGTTGGAGCTTCTCAAGGACTATGGTATCACTATTTTACACCATCCGGGGAAGGCCAATGTAGTGGCCGATTCCTTGAGTCACAGAGCAGAGAGCTTGGGGAGTCTAGCATATCTTCCAGTAACAGAGAGACCATTAGCACTTGATGTTCAGGCCTTAGCGGGCCAGTTGGTGAGGTTGGATCTATCGGAGCCTCGCCGGGTATTGGCTTGTGTAGCCTCCAGGTCTTCTCTTTATGACCGTATCAGAGAGCGCCAGTATGATGACCCATATTTGCTCGTTCTTCAGGATAGGGTCCAGCGAGGTGATGCCAGGGATGTAGTTATTGGCGATGATGGTGTTATGTGGATACAGGGTCGGATATGTGTGCCTAATGTAGATGGGCTTCGGGAGTTGATTCTTGAGGAGGCCCACAGCTCGCGGTATTCCATCCATCCGGGTGCTGCAAAGATGTATCAGGATCTGAGGCAGTATTATTGGTGGAGGCGGATGAAAAAGGATATTGTTGGATTTGTGGCTCGGTGTCTCAACTATCAATAAGTCAAGTACGAGCACCAGAGACCCGGTGGATTGCATCAGAGTTTGGTTATTCCTGAGTGGAAGTGGGAGCGGATCACCATGGACTTTGTAGTCAGGCTCCCACGGACTTCGAGGAGGTTTGATTCTATATGGGTTATTGTAGATCGGCTGACTAAGTCCGCTCACTTCATTCCTGTTGGCACTACTTATTCTTTGGAGCGGTTAGTTGAGATTTATATCAGGGAGATTGTTCGGTTGCATGGTGTTCCAGTTTCCATCATCTCCGATAGAGGTAATCAATTCACATCGCGGTTCTGGAGGTCCGTGCAGAGAGAGTTGGGTACTCAGGTTGAGTTGAGCACGGCTCTTCACCCTCAGACGGACGGGCAGTCCGAGTGCACTATTCAGATACTAGAGGACATGTTGCGCGCTTGTGTTATTGACTTTGGGGGTTCATGGGACCAGTTTCTGTCACTTGTGGAGTTTGCATATAATAATAATTACCAGTCGAGTATTCGGATAACTCCATATGAGGCTTTGTAGGGAGGAGGTGTAGATCTCCGGTCAGTTGGTTTGAGTCGGGTGAGGCCAGACTCTTGGGTTCGGATTTGATACAGGATGCTTTGGATAAGGTGAAGTTGATTCAGGAGCGGCTTCGAACAACGCAATTGAGGCAGAGAGTTATGCGGACCGGAAGGTCCGGGATGTATCTTTTAGGGTTGAGGAGAAGGTCCTACTGAAGGTGTCACCCATGAAGGGTGTTATGCGGTTTGGGAAGAGGGGCAAGTTGAGTCCCCGGTTCATTGGGCCTTTTGAGGTGCTTCAGGGGGTTGGAGAGGTGGCTTATAGACTTGCATTTCCACCTAGCTTGTCGAGCGTGCACCCAGTATTTCATGTTTCCATGCTTCGGAGGTATATTGGTGACCCATCTCATGTTTTGGACTTCAGTTCGGTGCAACTAGAGGGTGATATGTCTTACGAGGTGGAGATAGTAGCCATTTTGGGTCGTCAGATCAGAAGGTTGAGGTCTAAGGATATAGCTTCAGTGAAACTGCACTGGAGAGGGCAGCCGGTGGAGGAGGCCACCTAGGAGACCGGGCGGGAGATGCGGAGCAGATATCCCCACCTATTTGAGACTCCAGGTATGTTTCTAGACTCGTCCGAGGACGAACGTTTGTTTAAGAAGGGGAGAATGTAACGAACTAGTCGATCGTTTCGAGAGTTTAGCCATGTTTTCCCATTTCTGCTTCATTCTTGTATGGTTCAACTCTTTTGTGTTGCGTTGGATTGATTGGTTCGGGTTCGGAGTGGTTGTGATGAGAAATGAGACACTTAGTCTCTTAAGTTGGTGATTTAGTTAGAAAAGTCAACCGGAAGTTGACTTATAGGTAAATGATCTCGGAATGTGATTTTTGTGGCTCGGATAGATTCATTAGGTGATTTGGGACTTAGGAGTGTGTTCGGAATGTCATTCGGAGGTCCGAAGTAGAATTAGGCTTGAATTGGCAAAATTGGATTTTTGGCGATTTCTGATCGGCAGTGGAAAATTAGCTATTGGGGTCGGAATAGAATTTCAAAAGTTGGATCCGGTTTATAGGTTCATTTGGGATGTGTGTGCAAATTTTCAGGTCATTTGGACGTGTTTTGGGTGGTTTCGGCATCGTTGGCGAATTTCGGAAGTTTAGAAATCATTGGGTTTGAATTTGGATTTGATTGGTGTTTTGATGTTATTTTGAGTGTTCCGAGGGTTCGACTAGCTTGGTATATTGGTATATGAATTGTTGGTACTTTTGGTTGAGGCCCCGAGGGTCTTAGGATTGATTTCAGATGATTTTTGGAAGGTTTGGAAGTTGGAGAAATGCAGCAAATGGTTGATGTTGCAGGCCTTCTGGTGTGGCCGCACCTGCGGAAGACCTTGTGCATATGCGGAATTTGGAATCTGGCCTGGGAGCGCAGGTGCAGAAGTTGGATTGCACCTGCAGGACCGCATGTGCGTGTGGAAGGCCGCAGATGCAGGTTTTGAGTTTGAGTGAGAATCCTCACCTGCGAGGGATTTTCCGCAGGTACGGCGCCACAGGTGCGGGCATGGGGTTGCAGGTGCGAGATTGCTGAGCAGAACCTATATAAGGTTGCTTTCGCAAATTTTCTCTCATTTCTTCACCATTTTTGACGGATTTTGGAGCTTTGAGCTGGGATTTTAAGGGGGAAACAAGGGTATTCAGTAAGGTAAGCTACATGGACCTTGTATCTTGTGTTTATGGCGATTATTCCATTGTTTAATCATGTTTTAGTGAGAAATTTTGGGAGATTAGGGCTTGAAATTTGAAAGTATAAATTGGAAATTTGAGGGACCATTTGGGGTCCTATTTTGATGTATGTGGTATGTATGAACTCGTGAGAGTGTAAGGATTCTAGTTTTGTGACTTTTATCGGAATTCGAGTCATGGGCCCGGCGATCGGGTTTGGCCAATTTCGGGATTTTTTATGTAAATTGGATATTTTCGAGTGGGCTTTGTCCCTTTAGCATATTTTGATAATATGAATCTGTATCGAATAGATTCGGAGCACGTTGAGGCCGAGTCGAGGGGCAAAGGCATCGCGGTGTAGTTTTTCATCCGGTTTGAGGTAAGTAACAATTGTAAATCTAGA
This sequence comes from Nicotiana knightiana, assembly GCA_005239525.1. Taxonomy (NCBI): domain Eukaryota; kingdom Viridiplantae; phylum Streptophyta; class Magnoliopsida; order Solanales; family Solanaceae; genus Nicotiana; species Nicotiana knightiana. The sequence goes on along the minus strand of ML396395.1, from coordinate 61,415 downwards.
CCTGAGGGTATGAAACCCCGGTATTTCGTATTGATTTGATAAGTGAGGTGACGCACATGCTAGGTGACGGATGTGTGGGCATGCACCGGTAGGGATTGTGACTTGGTCCGTCCCGTAGCAACTATTAAGTCGCGTATTTAATTCGAAATCATATGATATTCCGTATTTTAGAGACTTATACTATATCTTGAGTTGTATGCCATGTTTGGGGCCTTATGCCAGCCTGTTTTGGACCCTCAGGGGTGTTTTTACTACTATTCTCATACTGTTTTTGTTAGAAAATATAATCTCAGTCATAATTTATACTTGTTTATTGATTATTCCTGTTTATCGCCCTTTCAAACAAATAAAAGATATTTTGGGCTGAGTCCCCGTGATTTGCGGTGAGTTTCCCGAGTGGCTTGTGAGGATGATGACTGAGCGAGGCCGAGAGCCGGATTATGAGGATAGTAATGGATCGGGCTGCACGCCGCAGCATTATATACATATATATATTGGATCGGGTTGCACGCTATAGCGAGATATATATATTGGATCGGGTTGCACGCCGCAACGATATAACGCTTGGGCCGAAGGAGCCCCTCCGGAGTCTATACACCCCTAGTGAGCGTAGTCGACTATTTATGGATCGGGTTGCACGCCGCAGCGTTTTATATATATATATATATATATATATGGATCGGGCTGCACGCCGCAGCGGTTATTATATGGCACCTATTGAGCGTGAATGCTGAGTGTGAGTGCTGATTGACGAGAGATGAGTCATGAGTGACTGGGAGACTTGCCCGAGAGGCTTTATATTGTGAGTGACATTGTGCCCGAGGGGCTTATTTGCTGTGAAACTACTGTTTTCACTCTTCGTTACATTTTTTCCTCTAAACGATAAATGTTGAACCAATGTTTTATATGAAATTTGGAAAGGGAAGCTGGAGTTTTATGAAACTTTCGGGACATAGATCTCTGACTTGATTTATTGTTTTCCACTGATGTTTATTATATGAATTTTCATGATTTTTAAAGCTCGTCACTGCACTCAAGTCCTTATTTATATTTCTTACTTACTGATTTGGTGTACTCACGTTACTCCCTAAACCTTGTGTGCAGATCCAGGTGCCCGAATCGAGTGAGATTTGATTATTCTCAGTGGAGCTTGTCGGAGACTGTGAGATAGTTGTACGGCGTTCGCAGCCCCACCCTTCTCCTTCTCATTTTGTTGCTATTTATATTTTTCCTAGACTTGATGTATTAAGGAAATCGTGTTAGTTACTGTGTCGTATTTAGTTGCTCATGACGGTTGACTCCGGATTTTGGGGATTTTGTTCAGATGTTTTCATTACTTATCCACATTTTTGAAATATTAAGAGTGGAAGATTTTTGATAAATAGCGTTATTGATTTAAATGGAAAGTTCCTTGTTTTATGTTCAGTAAATTGGCTAGTCTAGTACCACGATAGGCTCCATCACGGCTAGTGTAAATTTGGGGTCGTGACATTGAACGAAAAAGTAATTTAGTCAACATCCAAGAGTGTGATCCAATAAACACACTTTGGATCAAAAGTAATATGATTTATATGTACGTGGTTAACTTCTTGCGCTAATATATCATATCATATCATACTATACTAAATGTGGAAACCGTTAATGTTCAAAGTTGAATTACAAAATCGCTCATCAAAAGTCTGAATGATCTTTTTACCCTTTAATCACTCATTACTTCTATAATATTTTTGTACAAAAAAGTAAATATACATTTAAATAAATTCTACTTCGATGCTCTTTCTATTTCTAGGTAGAGTGAACTCATGGAGTTACTTTGTTCATATTCCAATTGGAAATATGAAAAGTTAAGATTGAAGTAAGTACCGTTTTATAACAGCTAAAAGCTATTTTTATTTTCTTAAATAAAGCTAAATGACTCATCCGTTACAGAAATCGAAAAGTCGTATTTGCCACCTCATTAGTGTGGTGTTGTTTCTTCTTTACTAATGACGTTATAACACTATTCATCCTTATGTGGCTAGACAATGTCAAAATATTCTACAAGCAAATTTTCAAGCATTTAAATTGCTTATGCCATATTGTTTGATATTTAAATGAAGAAACAAAGTTTGGGATCTACGACAAGGCAAAGTTTCTCTGCTAAAGTAAGTAACTACTTCATGTAAAGTTTCATCTTTTTTTTCCTTTTTTCTTTATTTGGTGTATAATGTATGGATTCTATATGTAAAAAAAATTTGAGTCTATGTTAGATCGGGTCACTCAGAAATAGTATAACAATTATGATAGTATAATTATTCATTGAGTGTTACCTGGATAAATTATAATTTTAGATTTCTTTAATTTGGTTCACAATTTCTATGTATGTACTCGACATTTCGGAATAAAAGCTTATTGATGATATTTCATGTATTTCTATGTGAGCAAAATTTTGCTCTCGATTATTTGACAGAATTGAATCCTTAATAGAAGTTAGATTCTAGAGAAATATCTTGCTTTTTAAAGAGGCTAAACATTTGAATATATTAGGAGCTACTCTAAGAAAAACCAACAAAGAAAGAACAAAAATGAGTTTTAAACAAAATGCATCCTTTCCTGTCAGGAAATAAACGATATGTGTCCAATTTCTTTCTAAAATAATTTTCAATGCACTTTTTTGGCATTTGATAAAATTCATGGTTAAATAATTTCTAAAATATATTTTCTCACAATTATTTCGATACATATTTTATGAAAATTGATATGAAATCCGGAAACTAGTTAAAAAGAAAAATATGATCATCTTTTTTTCTTTTTCGCGAATATTAGAATGTAAGACAAAAAAGGTGCAACTGGGACATTTTGTATTTCCAAGATACAGCGAGACGTGACATTTTTGTTTATTTTAATGAATAAATGTGCGTTAGTTATGGGGGAAGTCAGTTCAAGATTAATAACACCACATTGATTCCGTACCATATGGTCTTTTTCAATGTCTTCCTCATCTCACAACAAACTCATTACTAGCCTTACTAATATATAAGCAAAACATATACTATATTTGTTGTTGCATCTGTGAGATCTGCTTATTTTCAAGTCCACCTTAAAGTCCAAAAGCAGTGATTAGAAGAGTCTAAAAAGTTAGAAGAAGACACCCCCAAAATCATGGAAATTGTAGGGAAGTTGCAGAACCAGTTTATGGAGTTCATGCGATCTCTCTATCGTGAGGTAAGCTTGTAGTCTTCAAGAAAGATTAACCCCAGAAAAAAGATGCAATCTTTATCTTCTTTTTTTTCCTCTTTTTTTTTTTTTTGGGTGGGTAATTCAGTAAACAAAGTTCAAAAGATGCAGTCTTTATCTTCTTTTTCCCCTTTTCATGTTTGTTTTGATTTGGGTATATCTTGGTTTGAGGCTATTTCTGATGAGGGTTTGATTCTCTGTTCGGAACACAAAAGGGATTCTTGGATGATCAGTTTCTTCAGCTTCAGAAACTGCAAGATGAGAGCAACCCTGATTTTGTGGTTGAAGTGGTGTCCCTTTTCTTTGAAGATTCTGAAAAACTTCTCAACAATCTAGCCATGTCCCTGTGAGTTGTAGTAGTAGTAGTAGTAGTAGTAGTAGTAGTAGTAGTAGTAGTAGTTTTTTCTTATGATTATTCTAGGTTAGCTTGCCTTTTTATTTGTTTGGTTGAATTTTTTCAAAAGAGTGAGATAAATAGGTTTGCAATTCCGATTATACAGGCAGCAGCAGGTTGTGGATTTTAAGCAGGTTGATGCCCATGTCCACCAATTCAAGGGTAGCAGTTCCAGGTATCTGGCTTTTATATTGTTAGGACTATTTGCTAATATAGTAACTGGACTTCAATTGATGCTTAAGCATTTGATTTGGTTATTTCTGTAGTATGTGGACAAGTAATAGATAGCTAAAGTCTCTAATTCAGTCAAGGATTAACCTAGGATTTCTGTTTTTGTCATTTGAATTTATGTAGGAATTTTGTAGAAATTCTTTTGGGTGGTGGTTAGTATCTCTAGCTCATTGTTTGATTAGAAGCCCTATTTTGTTTTGCAGCATAGGTGCACAAAGAGTAAAGAATGCTTGTGTTGCTTTCAGAAATTTTTGTGAAGAGAAGAATCTTGAAGGGTGAGTTTTGCTTTATGCTCTTAAATGTGATTCTTTCCTTCACAGAGTTGGATTCTGAGAAAAGTCGTACTCCAGAAATGCATGGCTGCTTGATTTAGTAAAAGAGTTCTTTGGAGGATAAAATTGTGTAGTCTATCATGTGCTTTGTCGGCAGCTGTAGTTATGCGATTGTAGTCACTACTTCATTTAATGGCATTGTGAATATATCCTCGGCTATCCTACCTTCTATCTCAATGATCCTTAATCCTGACTTAGTTACCATTGAGAGACTCGGAACATTCTTCTTGGATGGGTGACCTTTTCAATATATATAAAATTTTCAGTTCAAGTAATTGCAGTCATCAGCTTCCCATATAATTTCTGTATATATATAATTTTTATTCCTAAGGGATGGTATAGAAAAATCAAGTCTATCTTTGTAAACTTGACTTGGTCATTTAAAATGGGGTGGAAGTGGTATGAGATTTACGTATGGCGATATGGTGTATAACTTAATTGTATGCGGAAATATGCTTGTAGACTTGCCATTTATCTACTTGGATATTAGTATTTGTTTTGTCATACATTTCTACCATATCATAATAGCAAATAACCCTTCTTTGCCTCATCTAGGTTCCTCCCTTCCCCACCCCCACCCCCACCCCACCCACTTCCAAAAAAAAAACCAATCACCAACACTCCCGAAGAAACTCTTTTTCATTCCTTCTTTTTGTTTAACAGATTTAACGTTGTCGCTATAACAAAGCATAATAGGACGTGCACCATTTTGGGAGTTATGTAGAAACAGCTCTTCTCACTTCGTTTTTCCTATTCCATTGCTTGGGCCATCTGTATTGTGCTTGCATACACCCGCACATGCATTGAAGATGGAAGGCTTCTTTCCCTCTAAATCAATTATTTTATTTATTTATTTGCTTACTTTTTCTACTTGGACTCAGGAGAGTAGTTATCTCTAGCTTTAAAAGATAAATTGAAATTTTAGACCAGTCCTTCTTTATATCTTATCTTCAAGTATCTTTGGACTGTTAAATTTCTGAAATTATCATACTACACCAGCATTTTCATTATATGTACTCCCCTCCCCACAAGAGGACACAATTATGGAAAATAATCTCTGTTAAATCTGAAAAGCAACAATTAGACTTTCTTTTAGCTCATGTTTGCTCAAGACAAGCGTGCAGTGTTTTCTTGGGATTATTGTAATCTTCTTCGTACGTGGTTTAACAGGATGTGTCAGCTAGATCGAAGCATTAAATTGCATTATCCATGCATTCTTGGGAAAGCTAATCAATTTAGCTAGCATTTCCAAAAATGGTATCTTTCTTAGTGTGCTCAGTATTATATTGGAAGAAATTAGTGAAAGTACTTGTACCATGTGTAATTTAAACAGAGTCACCTGTCTCAGCAGTCTGGAGTCTGGACCATATAGTGATAGTGCCATAGTGGTGTTATATTAGTTTAATTTTATGTTCCCTCCTAATAACTTTGAAATTCTATGCAACAACAAGTCAACAACAACAAACCCAGTGGGATTCCACAAGCGGAGTCTGGGGAGGGGAGAGTGTATTCAGACTTTACCCCAACTTTCAAGAAGGCAACTTTGAAATTCTATGCATTAACGTGAAACAAAAAATTAGTAATTTCTGTCTAAGTTTGACGTACATAATTGCACAATTGTTGTTATAATCTGGCCCCAATCTTAACTTGCTTTAGTTGGGGTTCAAGTATTCATTTTAACTTGTGATTGTAATTGGAAGTCAAATTGATTTTCAAGATTGTGTTTCAGACCATGATAGCCCACAATTTTGCACTTCTGGAATAACCAAGGTTTTCGCTTTCTTTTTCCTTTTTTGGTGCAGGTGTATGCAATGTCTGCAGCATGTGAAACATGAATATTTTCTTGTGAAGAATAAACTTGAAACTTTGTTTAGGGTGAGTACTCCACTAAGAATGCAAAAGCTATCTGGAGCTCTTTTTTCCTTCTCATAGAAAAAAAATTCTATCTGGATTGTGATAATAACACTAGAACCATCGACTAGTTGGTTTCAGTAATAAGATCTTCATATTTTAGTTGACTCAACATGTGTTTTAACTCTGGGATTCAATAAGCAAGTATGAAATGTAACTGAAAGGCAAATAAGAAATTTAACTTAAGGCGCGGTATTTGGCAGCCAAATAACACATCCGCCTCACCATTTCCTTTCCTTTTATTTTTTGAATCCTTGATTCTCCTAATGAGCATCTTTCTAACTTCTTGCTTCCAACTGGTTGGTAATGTTAGCTCTTCTTGTCACCTTCAGTAAGCAGTTGCGTCAAAAGTTCCCTAAAGTCCAATAATGTTTGAAATCAACTTAAGCTTTCACATTATGTTTGACTTTCCTAGATAATCAAAGACATTGACTAATAAAAAGGATCTCAGCATCCGATAGTCTGCAAAATCAGCTCAAGAATTTGATCTGATACTTTCTTGTTTGATAACGCAGTTGGAGCAACAAATCTTGGCTGCTGGTGGTACGGTTCCTGTCCTCTCTTAGGTTTTAATAACATGAAGGCAAGGCAAGAAGAAAAAATAAAGTAGGGTGTTTTGTTGCTGCAGAGAGTTTCAAGATTTTTCATGAGCTGCTTTGACTGCTAGGTTCTAATTGTTGAAGGTCTAAACAATTTCATGTGTAACATATTTACCATCTTTGTTGCTTCATTTTTTATAGGCTTCTTCATCTATCTCATTTTCGACTTGTCATTTCTTTGTTTTATAAACTCAATGATTGTTTAAAGCCATTATTAGGCATTTGTAGATGACAATCTTGTAAGTAGTATAAATAAAGGAGGATTGTGTTTGATGCCCAAATTGATGCTTTTTGTTATTTGTCTTTACGAGCCAAGCACCTGTGTATAGCACGTAAAAGTTTAATATTTGAGCAGTTTGATGCCCAAATTTATGCTAAGATGTAATTTGTTTGTAGTTTATGTCTTAACGAATTTCTCTACTTTTTTTTCCCAACATACGTTGATATTGAAAGCACGTATGGGTAGTTAATTATATATAGTTTCTACAACATTAAACTCTTAATTGATTAATTGTTCCTCAAAAATAAAATGCCCTATAAACTTCTATAACTTTAAATGTAATAATATATCTTATGCTCTTTAATAATATTTCTCAATTTTTGAATACACTATATTTGACTTTCTCTAGATTTTCTTTATTAAATAATTTACCACATTTTATCATAACAGGGTACCCAACATCGAAAGTGATAATCCAAATAATACTCTTTATTTTTCTTACCATGGAACATGTAAGTTTCTAAAGTATTAAGTCTGTGTATTGTTTTACTCGTGGCGAAACTTATAAATAATATATTTAACAATACAACAATTTATCATTAGCTCTAGAAATCAACGAATTAGACCTTAAAATAAATTAATAAGTGATTTTGAACTTGATAAATTAATAAGTGATTTAGTTAGCATCCTTTTGGTTTCATTTTACGTGATTGACCTATTGGATAGAATGTATAATACAATTGTCTTCTTATCAATACTTATCAGTAGTTAACCATATTTCCTAGTATTTTTAAGTTAATAAAACTTTAAACTAGTCCCTATTGAATCAAAGAGAATATACCAGTGTTTGACCATGAAAACTTTTTCACTATTTTTTTTTGAAATATTTTTACTTTTTTTTTTTCTAAATTAGTGTTTGGCCATAATATTTTGAAGATGAATTTTGAAATTTTTCGAAAATTTGAAAACTCAAAATAAACTATTTTTCTAAATTTTCACTCAACAAAAATTCAAAAATAACATAAAATTATATTTATATCCAAACACAATTCAAATTTTCAAATACCATTTTACTTGAAATTGTTTTTCACCTTTTTCCAGAATTTTACAATTCTTATGTCCAAACGCCCACTACATTTATTGAGAAAGAGAACAATATAATAGTGATTGTTATTTTCTTTGTTACTGGAACAAAATTGATCGAAATTACATTTTCTTAATTACTATTGATGATAACAGTTACAAGAAACTGAAAATATTTTTTAAAGTTTATTCATCATATTTTTAAAATAATCTCAAAATAATTCGTTAATGATCAGAGGAGCCTATTTATTCTTGAGAGCGAAAAGCATTATCTATTGCAAATATTTCATTGAATTTAGCAAACTTAATCTGAGTTTTGTTCTTTCTTTGGATGGGCTGGGATGTGGAATTCATGTGAGGTAACAAAGAAAGTATGTGGTGATTGCTGATGATATAAGCAGAGGGCTAAACTTGTCAAAGTGCTCAAAAGTTTTAAAGGTGCCTACAGTAAGATTCTCTATCAACCGATTATAGGTCCATTTCAACTAAAATGACCAAATACCCCTCAGAAGCCCAAGCAGACATGTCGTCCAGCTGACGGCTAACTCTCTCTTATTCGATAGTAGAAATATGAATAAGGTATTAGAATATTTTATCATGCTTAAGTGACATAAGTTTTTGTAAACACGTATCATGCATTTATTGGTTGATGTGGCCATCCGATGGAGATATGAACAGAGACAGAGCTAAGATTTGAACCTTAGGATTCGATATATAATCATTCTAAATTAATAATTTGTACTTATTCATTTCAACAAAATCTATTCGGTTCATCTGAACCCACAACTAATATTGTGGCTCCGTCCCTGGATATGAACCCATTACTGATATATTAAAGCATCACAAAAGTCACGACCCAAAATTCCCAACCATCCGGATCGTGATGACGCCTAACATCATACTCGCTAGANTTTTTTTTTTTTTTTTTTTTTTTTTTGAATATAAGTAAACAATCTAAATTAGGTCATAACAAATGCGGAATTTAAATAAATATTGATTAACCTTGAAACTATTAGTACCACCCAGAACTGGTGTCACAATCCACGAACACTCTATGAATAACTACAAATACTGGTCTGAAAGAAAGTATATCTGTCTCGAAAGAAAATAAAAAAGAAATGTAAAGCATAGAAGGGGACGCCAGGGCCTGCGAACGCCAAGGCCTGCGGACGCCTGCAGGACTACCTTGGGTCTCCTGAATAAATGTCTGCAACCGACCTCTCGATCAGCCACAATCAGCTCCAAAATCTGCACAGGAAGTACAGAGTGCAGTATCAGTACAACCTACCCCATGTACTGGTAAGTGCTGAGTCTAACCTCGACGAGGTAGTGACGAGGATACGACGGGGCTTTTATAACATAACCTGCATACAGTTTATAATAAAGCAAAAAGGAAGTACGAAACAAAATAGAACAGTAACTTGCAATAAATAAATACGGAACCCAGTTATCTTGTCAGTACTCAGGTATAACCAAATCCTTAGAAGAGTCTTGGTGCCACAGAATAAAATCACAACAGAGATAGAATACATAAACAACAAAATGATGCGACGCGCATCCCGATCCCATCATATAATCAGTAACACTGTGGACATTCACTCTTATTACTCATGTTGTAGCGTGCAACCCGATCCCACATGTCCACCCTTATTACTCCTCAATATATATCCCTTATTCCTCATGTTGCGGCGTGCAACCCGATGCCACAAGACAATTATATTTCACCCTTATTCCTCCTCAATAAGTCACTTTTATTACTCTTGTTGCAGCGTGCAACCCCATCCCACCATATCAGTACCAATCACACAATATGAACATGTATTTTACAATTTAGCTCACGATCCTCCACAATATTTAAGCCTCCGCCAAAGCTGACGGAAATCAATACAATCATGAAACTTCACCAATTACTTTTTTTTCTAAATTAGTGTTTGGCCATAATATTTTGAAGATGAGTTTGAAATTTTTCGAAAATTTGAAAACTAAAAAAAAAAAACTATTTTTCTAAATTTTCACTCAACAAAAATTCAAAAATAACACAAAATTATATTCATATCCAAACACAATTCAAATTTTCAAATACCCTTTTTCACTCAACAAAAATTCAAAAATAACACCTAAAACTACGGATTTAGCATCAAAATCAATGAAATTCTCAAGAACACTTACAGTTTCTATTTTCTCAACCGAGGGTCCGAATCACGTCATATAAACTCCGTTTCTCACCAATTTCACAGGCATGGTCTAGATATTATAACGGATTTTTATAAGGATCCGGAACCAAAATACGGGCCCGATACCATCAAAATCAAGCATAAATTACATACTTTACAACCACAAATTTTCTAGAATTCAATTTTAGTAAAAAATTTATTTCTCGGGCTATGGACCTCGGAATTCGATTTCGAGCATACGCCCATATCCCATATTTTATTACGGACCCACCGGGACCGTTGGAAAAAGAGTCCGGATCCGTTTGCTCAAAATGTTGACCAAAGTCAACTAAAAATCATTTTTAAATTCTAAAAATTATTATTTCATATATTTTCACATAAAAGCTTTCTGAATTCATGCCCAGAATGCGCACACAAATCAAGGTGAATGAAAATAAGGCTTTTAAGGCTAATGAGTTCGGAATAGAGTCTTAATTCATAAGATGACCCTTTGGGTCATCACAATAACACTTGTCTTGTATCATAGAAATTGCACGGGGCACCCTATTTGGTGGACCTCATTTAACCTATAACCATATTTTTAAAATTATCTAACTTATACCTTAATTTTTACAACTTCAGGCGCCACCTTCCTGATACATGTGCAAAACTTCAGCTTATTTAGTAATGAAGTTATTAGAAATGAACTAAATAACTTCAGCATCTTCTGCTGAAGTTTTTGAAAAAGCTTTATGACAAAACTAATTAATCCAGGACAAAACTTCAGCTTATTTAGCGCTGAAGTTTTTATAAACGAACTAAATAACTTCAGCATCTTCTGCTGAAGTTTTTGAAAAAGCTTTATGACAAAACTAATTAATCCAGGATAAAACTTCAGCTTATTTAGTGCTGAAATTTTTACAAATGAACTAAATAACTTCAGCACTTCTGCTGAAATTTTTGAAAAAGCCTAGAATGTTGAAGTTTGTCTGATTGCCTTTGTTACTTTAGGCCCGTATGCCTGAAGTTTATGCGAAAAGTGGGTACGCTTGCAATTTTTTTTTGTAAACGGATATAAGTTAAAACGTGACTCAAAAAACGTGTATAGATGCAAAAGCCCTCTTGTATCACGTTAGTAACCATTTTAATACCGAGCATATCGGGTTATTTGTGAAATCATCATTAAATGATCTTTGAGACGCATGGTGCAAGTGGTTTAGAAGAAAATTTTACATAGTGTTCGATGGCCTAACTTTCTCTTAAATAAGCAAAAAGAAGGTGGCTAAGGATTCGAGTCTTCTTGGCTTAATTAGTATTCAAATCGCAATATAATCCCTACACCATTGAGTAATTATATCAGTTTCTCAGTCTCTCCTTGTTATTAATTCAAAATTACCTCTAAAGTTGCCATTCTTTTATTTTTAAAACCCACTATCTATTATTTCTTCAATTCCGTGCTATAAGGTCAAATTTGAAAATATGGACGGGCAACTAGTGCGCCACTAGTTTTAGTGTAAGATAAGACGCAATAACGGATTTTACATACATCTGTTTAATTACTCAGAAGAAAAGAAAGGCCAATAATCCCTCCTCAGTTTCCATGGTTACTGGTTAGTTCACTGATGGCACTAAATTTTGATGTTCGCTTTTTGCCGAGTACGATCAAGTCTGAAAATTTGAAGAAAAAGTTAAATGAATTTTTTTGTATGCACTCATCAGCTGTATTATTATATTGGTCAAATACTTAATGGTACCCTTGAAATTGGAGTAAATTTACCATCCAACTTTGTGCTTGTTACCTAAAAATTAATTCTTCTTTATTTGTTACACAAAAATCATTTTATTTGGTCTAGTTATTACAAACGTCATCTCGGTCAAATTTTATACTACTTCTACTTGAAAAGTTTGGTATGCCCTTGATATTAATAAATCCTCCCATTTATGTAATATCTTTTATATTATTTATTAATAATACATTTTACCTAGGTACTTTATGTATAATTAAAATAATTTTATGTTATTTTTTTTATTTTTTTTATATGTATCCGTACATTTAATTTTTTATGGCACTCAATTTTTTCAATCATATTTTAAAAAATAAAAAGTGACAAAAGATATTTATTTGGAATAATAAAATAGGTTTGTTTAACAAATGATAGTCTTTTATCTTTAGTAAAACTTTTAAAACAATACAAAGATATTTGTGTTTAGTATTAAGTTTTTTAAAGCTTTATCTGTTAATATTATTTGTTTGAAAGTGTTAATATGATGTGTCAGGATAAATATGGATATTTTATTTATTGGATTAACAGATGTATCTTGACTAATAAATCTGTAAGCTTTGATTTTATAATTTTCATTAAATATTTTATTAGGCATGATTAAGAACGTTGACTTGAGATTTGTTCGCAGTAATGTTACTGACAAATTTAGTAATGCTACTTTTATATCTTAAAAATTAATGTTAAGGAAAAAACTAGATGTATGAATATATTATAAAAAATAATAAATAATATAATATTAAGTTATTTTAGTTATACGTAAAATACATTGGTAAAAATATATTATATAATATATAATGTAGAAGGTATGTCATAAATGGGAGAATTTATAATCTCAAGGGCATAATACACTTTTCAAGTGAAAGTTTTATAAAATCTGGTCAAATTAACTATTGTTATAACTAGAGTAACAACAACAACAACGACCGAGTAAAATCTCACAAAGTGGGTCTGGGGAGGGTAGTGTATACGCAGACCTTACCCTACCCCGATGGGGCAGAGAGGTTGTTTCCAATAGAAAGAAATAAAATAAGAAGAGACAATATATTAGTATCGTCAACAGAAACCATAGAAATAGTTCAACATCATAAAAACCATAAAATATATGACATGCAATAACAATAACCATTAATTAATGTCCGGAGCTATGACAAACAGAAAGGATAGCGTGGACACAACTATAACCACTAGCCGTCTAATGTCACGACCCAAAAAATTAACCTTGTCGTGATGACGCCTATCGTAGAACTAGGCAAGCCTAAATTCATATTTTCTAATACAGTAAAACCCATTTTTAAATCACAGCAGATAGATTTAACATTTAAAGAAAAAGACTTTTTGAAAAGAAAACAGAGTTATCCAAAACACGATATAACCGTCCTAAAAGTCGGGGCGTCGCTGAGTACATGAGCGTCTAATAATCGGAACATAGTCCATAACATTATCTAGAGTAATAAACTGAAAATATAAATAAACTAGGGAAGAGAAATCAAGGCGCACGAACACGATGCAGCTACCTTAATAGTCCCCAAACTCCGATGCCTGAATCAGCAGTAGCCGCCGTGACCAGAAATGCCTGAATCTACACACAAGGTGCATGACTAACGTGAGTACACCAACCCAGTAAGTAACAAGTTCAAACTTTGGGATAAAGATAGTGACGAACTCAACCGGTGCAAATAAGATACAACCAAATGTACAGATACGTAGACATGATCTTAAATCAATTTGGCAATTAATAACCGAAAAAATAAAGCAAATCCATAAAATGTAATGAATATGACTCTACTGTCACTACATTGCCAATGCACATACTGTAAGTGATGCACTATGCTGCCAGCCTCAAAGGCTCACACTCCCAATATCTCAACTACCCGGTACTGTATATGGCTCAGATGGCCCAAGGAAGATCCATCCCGAAATATATACACGATGCTGACTATAGGTCACCCAGTACCAAGGAAAAGGGCCAATCCAGCCCTGTGGAGAAGATCCATTTCCAGGTAACAATTACTTCAGACAAGATCCATGTCCAGGGAAGATACATCCTCAATAATATCAACCACGCTCACTGCGGGTGTGTTACAGACTCCGGAGGGGCTCCTACAGCCCAAGCGCTATCATAACATCAATATATCCGCTGCGGCGTACAACCCGATCCCATATCTGTCACTCTCAATCGGCTCTCGGCCTCACTCAGTCATCAACCTCTCTAGTCTCACTCATGGGCTCAAAATATCATGAAAACTAGCCCGAAACAGTAAAATGATGATGCAATCGATAGCGACTAAGACTGGTATATGACATAAAATGCATGTACATGACTGAGTACAATATATCGGTAAAAACAGTGAAGTGACAGCGAAAAAAAAATGACCACTTGGGTCCCCACGGCAATAAGCCTAAACATGATATCTAACATGATCGACAACTCAACTGCTCTATCACATAGTGAAAACATGATCATCAACAAGATAGAGTCACTATACGGTGCCATAGAGCCATCCTGGTCACAATTCTTACGGTGCACACCTGCACGCCCGTCACCTCAATACCACCTAAAAAGAAAATTTGGATTTTCGAACCCTCAGGATCAAGTTTGAAAGTGTTACTTACCTCGAACAGAGAAAATCCCTACTCCGCAATGCCTTTGCCTCTCAATTCAGCCTCCAAACGTCCTGAATCTAACCACAAGTAGTACAACACAATTAAAATAGGCTAACGGGATCAATCCCACACGAAAACTACTAAATTTGCACCAAAAATCTTAAATCAGCTCAACCCGTCCCCCAGGCCCACGGTTCGAAACCTGGCAAAAATCACAAAATCTGAAAGCCCGCTCACTCACGAGTTTACCATACCAAATTTATCAAAATACGACCTCAAATGCCCCTCCAAAACCCCAAAGTTCACTCTCCAATCCCCAAGCTCTAAACCCCCAATTTTCACTTCAAAATTTCACTAATTAGGTGTAAAATCAATGGGAAAACATCATTACTAAAGATAATTAGGCTCAAGGAACTTACCTCAGTGATAACCTCGAATTCCCTTTGAAAATCTCCTCAAAAATCCTCAAAGTCTGAGTTCCAAAATGTGAAAATGGGGAAAAATCCCGAAGTATGCTATTTATAGTTTCTTCCCAGCAAAATCGCACCTGAGGTACCAATTCCGCATCTGCGGATCAAGCTCTACTTCTGCGGAAAATCATTTAAAATCTACCTCCGCTCTGCGATCACCTGACCGCATCTACGATCATCGTGGACCTGCGTTCCAAACACGCACCTGCGACCCTGAACCCGCTTCTACAACCACCGTAGGTGCGGGAATGCCATCGCACCTGCATCCTCTGCCCAGGTCTTCCTTAGCCGCATATGCGACTCCTCCTTCCTTTTTGCGGCTTCGCACATGCGGTTCCCAATCCGCAGATGCGGTCACACCAGTAGCAGCAACTTCAGCTGCACTTCTTCAACTCAGAACAATCCGATAACCACCCGAAATCACCCTGAAGCCCTCGGGACCTCAACCAAACATACCAACAGGTCCTATAACCCCATACTAACTTAGTCGAACCCCCGAATCACCCAAAAAATTATAAAAACACCGAATTACCCCCGGATTCAAGCCTAAGAACTTCTAAACTTCTGAATTCTGCAAACGACGCTGAAACCTATCAAACCACATCCGTTTGACCTCAAAATTTACAAACAAGTCGAAAATGACACCATGAACCTACTCCAACTTCCGAAATTCCATTCCGACCCTGATATCAAAATTTTCATTGCCGGCCAAAATCGCTAAAATTCCAACTTTCGCCAATTCAAGCCTAATTCTACTACGGACCTCCAAATCACATTACGGAAGCGCTCCTAAGTCCAAATTTACCTAACGAAGCTAACAGAACCATCAAAATTCAAATCAGAGGTCGTTTACACAGAAGTCGACATTCGGTCGACTTCTAACTCAAGCTTACAATTAAGAGACTAAGTGTCTCAATTCACTCCGAAAATATCCGGGCCCAAACCAACCAACCCGGTAAGATATAATAAATCTATAAAATACAAAAGAATAATAAATGGGAAAAACGGGGCTATAACTCTCGAAACGACCGTCCGAGTCGTTACATCCTCCCCCTCTTAAACAAATGTTCGTCCTCGAACGGGTGTAGAAACATAGTAGTCTCAAATAGGTGTGGATATCTGCTCCGCATCTCCTGCTCGGTCTCCCAAGTGGCCTCCTCCACAGGCTGACCTCTCTACTACACCTTCATGAAAGCTATATCCTTTGACCTCAGCTTTTGAACCTTTCGCTCCAAAATGGCCACCGGCTCCACATCATAGGTCATATCACCATCCAACTGAACCGTGCTGAAATCCAAAACATGGGACGGATCGACGATATAATTCTGGAGCATAGAAACATGAAATACTAGATGTACACTCGACAAGCTAGGTGGCAAGGCAACCTTGTAAGCCACCTCCTCTATCCTTTGAAGTACCTCAAAAAGCCAAATGAACCGGGGGCTCAACTTGCCCCTGTTCCCAAATCTCATAACACCCTTCATGGGTGATACCTTCAGCATAACCTTATCCCCGACCATGAAAGACACATCACGGACCTTCCTGTCCGCATAGCTCTTCTGCCTAGACTGCCCCGTGCGAAGCCGCTCCTGAATAAATTTCACCTTGTCTAATGCATCCTGGACCAAGTCTGTACCCAAGAGCCTAGCCTCACCTGGCTCAAACCATCCCATCGGAGATCTACACCGCCTCCCATATAAAGCCTCATACGGAGCCATCTGAATACTCGACTGATAACTATTGTTCTATGCAAACTCTGCAAGAGGCAGAAACTAGTCCCATGAACCCCGAAAATCAATGACACAAGCGCGCAACATGTCCTCCAATATCTGGATCTAGGTACCCAACTTTTATTGCACGGCACTCCAAAACTGCGATGTGAACTGTGTGCCTTTATCTGAAATGATAGAAACTGGGACCCCATGAAGCCGAACAATCTCTTGGATGTAAATCTCGGCCAACCACTCTGAAGAATAAGTAGTACCAACTGGAATGAAGTGCGTGGAATTTGTCAGCCGATCCACAATTACCAAAATAGCATCGAACTTCCTCGAAGTCCATGGGAGTCCAACTACGAAATCCATGGTGATCTGCTCCCACTTTCACTCTGGGATCTCTAACCTCTAAAGCAAGCCCCTGGTCTCTGATGCTCATACTTAAGTTGCTGACAGTTGAGACACCGAGCCAGAAACCCAACTATATCCTTCTTCATCCTCCTGCACCAATAGTGCTACCTGAAATCCCAGTACATCTTCGCGGCACCCAGATGTATGGAATACCGCGAGTTGTGGGCCTCCTCAAGAATCAACTCCCGAAGCCCATCCACATTGGGCACACATAACTGGCCCTGCATCCTCAACACGCCATCATCACTGATAGTCACATCCTTAATATCACCTCGCCAAACCATGTTCTGAAGGACGAGCAGATGAGGGTTATCATACTGACGCTCCCTGATACGGTCATAAAGGGAAGACCTAGAGACCACACAAGACAATACCTGACTCGGCTCCGAAATATCCAATCTGACAAGTTGGCTAGCTAAGGCCTGAACATCTAATTCTAGAGGTCTCTCCGCCGCTGTAAGATACGCCAAACTCCCCAAACTCTCCGCCCTGCGACTCAAGGCATCGGCCACCACATTGGCCTTCCCGGGATGATACAAAATAGTGATATCATAGTCCTTAAGAAGCTCCAACCATCTCCGCTGCTGCAAATTAAGATCCTTCTGCTTGAACATATGCTGCAAACTCTGGTGATCTGTATAGATCTCACAATGAACCCCGTACAAATAGTGTCGCAAAATCTTCAAGGTGTGAACAATAGCCGCTAACTCAAGATCATGGACATGATAGTTCTTCTCACGGGTCTTAAACTGGCGCGAATCATAAGCAATCACTCTACCTTCCTGCATCAGAACACATCCAATACCTATCCGTGAGGCATCACAATACACGGTGTAAGAATCAGAAGCTGATGGCAGAACTAGAACTGGAGCCGTGGTCAAAGCAGTCATGAGCTTCTGAAAGTTCTCCTCGCACTCATCCGACCACCTGAATGGAGCACCCTTTTGGGTCAATTTGGTCAAGGGCGATGTAATAGATGAGAAACCATCCACAAAATGATGGTAATAGCCTACCAAACCAAGAAAGATCCTAATATCCGTGGTTGAGGATGGTCCGGGCCAACTCTGCACCACCTCTATCTTCTTAAGATCCACTTGAATACCCTCACTGGAAACCACGTGCCCCAAGAACGCCACTGAACGGAGCCAAAACTCACACTTGGAGGACTTTGCATAAAGATTCTCCTCCTTCAATCTCTGTAACACAATCCTCAGATGTTGGGTATGCTCCTCCTGGCTACGAGAGTACACCAGGATGTCATAAATGAATAAAATAATGAATGAGTCCAAATAAGGCTGAAATACACTGTTCATCAAATGCATGAATACTACTGGGGCATTGGTTAGTCCAAAAGACATTACAAGGAACTCATAATGGCCATATCGGGTCCTGAAAGCTGTCTTAAGAATATCTGAATATTGAATCTTTAGATGGTGATACCTTAACCTCAAATCAATCTTGGAGAATACCCTCGCTCCCTGAAGCTGGTCAAATAGATCATCAATACGTGGCAAAGGATACTTGTTCTTGACTGTGACCTTGTTCAACTGCCTGTAATCAATGCACATCCTCATAGAACTATCCTTCTTCTTCACAAATAGAAAAGGTGCACCCCAAGGTGACACACTAGGTTGAGTAAACCCCTTATCAAGGAGTTCCTGAAGCTGCTCCTTCTACTCCTTCAACTATGCTGATGCCATACGGTACGGTGGAATAGAAATCGGCTGAGTACCCGGCACCAAATCAATACCGAAGTCAATATCCTTGTTAGGCGGCATGCCCGACAGGTCTGCAGGAAACACATCCGAAAAATCACGCACCACGGGAACAGAATCAATAATAGGAGCCTCTACACTAACATCCCTCACAAAAGCCAAATAGGATAGACAACCCTTATAAATCATCTGTTGAGCCTTTAAGTATGAAATCACCCTACTGGGTACATAGTCTATGGAACCACTCCACTCAACCCTCGGTAACCCCGGTATCACCAACGTCACGGTCTTAGAGTGACAATCTAGAACAACATGACATGGAGAGAACCAATCCATGCCAAATATCACATCAAAATCAATCATACTGAGAAGCAAATGGTCCACTCTGGTCTCCAAACTCCCAATAGTCACCACACATGACCGATATACGTGGTCCATAATAATAGTATCTCTCACATGAGTAGATACATGAACAGATGACACTAAAGACTCTCGGGGCATATCTAGAAAATGAGCGAAATACGAGGAAACATATGAATAAGTGGAACTAGGGTAAAAAATACAGAGACATCTCTGTGGAAAACTGAGACAATACATGTAATCACAACATCTGAAGCAATTGCATCAGTTCTGGCAGGGAGGGCATAGAAACGGGCCTGGACGGCCTCTGATCGACCTCCCCCTCTCGAGCGACCCCTAACTAACTGAGCTCCACCCCTAGCTGGTTGGGCAGGTGGTGGAGCAGCTAGTGCTGAAGTCGCAGGATGAATCCTCTGCTGAGATGAACCTCTTGAAAGGTAGGGACAATACCTCTTAATATGGCCCAAATCTCCACTCTCAAAGCAACCTCACCCTGCAAATGGCGGTGGGGACTGAAGGGAACCCCAATCACCGGAATAACCGCTAGAAGGTCCTGACACAGATGAGCCATGAGTTGATGGTGCATGAGAAGAACTCTGAGTTGGTAGTGTACTGAATGATTCTGGCCCTACTGGTAATCATATGACCCATGACCGGGTGATGCACCATGGTGAACTGGTGAGCCGTCTGAGCATGCCTGAAAGGACGACCTCTACCGTGATGGAACTGACCCCCAGAAGGAGCACCACTAAATCCACCCTGTCCGCGAGGCCTCTTGGACTCCCTCTCAACCCTCTCCTGACTGTGAACCATCTCAATCTGACGAGCAATGTTGACAACCTCATCAAAAGTAGCACCAGACACTCTCTCTCTGGTCATAAGCAATCGCGGCTGAAAAGTGAGGCCATCTACAAACCTTTTGATCCTCTCCCTGTCTGTGGGAACCAACCAGATAAAATGACGGGCCAACTTTGAGAATCGCATCTCATACAGCATCACAAACATATCACCCTGACAAAGCTGCTCAAACTGTCTGCGCAGCTCCTCTCTGCGGCACTGAGGCACGAACTTCTCCAGAAAGATAACGGAAAACTACTTCCAGGTAAGGGGTGTTGCACCGACCAGCCTACGCCTCTCGTAATCCTCCTACCAACTGAATGCAGCCCCAGAGAACTGAAAAGTGGTGAACGAGACCCCACTGGTCTCCAGAATACCTGTTATATGGAGTATCCTCTGACACTTGTCCAAGAAACCCTGTGCATCCTCTCCCTCTACGCCATTGAAAGATGGAGGCTGGAGTCTCCCAAACCTCTCCAATCTATGCTTATCATACTCAGACATAGCAGGAACCACATAGTCTTGTGCAACTGCAATCGACTGGGCTGGTGCTTTTCCCGGTGTCTGGAGTCCCTGTACAACCTGATCAGGTGTGCGGGCGGCGGGATTCTAAGTGCCTTCCCCAGCTTGAGAAGTGGCTGCGGCCGTTGAAATAGAGACAGCCTGAGCAAGGCCAGTACACACGGTCAGAACTTGAGCTAAGGCCTCTTGAAGGCCAGGAATCACGATGGGCACATGTGGTGCCTGAGCTGGTCCCGCTGATGCGTCCATAACTGGGACCTAGTCCTGACCCCGGGCAACTAGTGGATCTGCAGGTACTGCCCCAGCTGCTGTGCAGGCTGTACCTCTTCCCCTACCGCGACCTTGGCCTCTCGCAACCCTGGCTAGTGGTACTGGTGGCTGGCCCTTCTGCCCAGTAGTACAAGTCCTCACCATCCGTGAGAGAATGAAACAACAGAAGTCTAGTTATCATTCACACGACACGAATTCAAGAATGTGGAATTTTCCTAAGGGTTCCACAGCCTCTCGAAGATGAGTACAGACGTTTCTGTACCGATCCGCAAGACTTTACTAAACCTTATCATGACTTGTGAGACCTATGTAACCTAGGCTCTTATATCAACTTGTCATGACCCTAGAACCTAACTTGTCGTGCTGACGCCTATCGTAGAACTAGGCAAGCCTAAATTCACATTTTTCAGTATAGTAAAACCCCTTTTCTAAATCACAACGGATAGATTAAACATTTAAAGAAAAAGCTTTTTTGAAAAGAAAAAAAGAATTATCCAAAACACGATACAACTGTCCCAAAAATCGGGGCGTCACTGAGTATATGAGCGTCTAATAACCAGAACATAGTCCACAACAACATCTAGAGTAATAAACTAAAAATACGTATAAACTAGGGAAGGGAAATCAAGGCCCGCGAATGCCATGCAGCTACCTTGATAGACCCCGAACTCTGATGCCTAAATCAGCAGTCGCCGCTGTGACCAGAAATGCCTGAATCTGCACACAAGGTGCAGGGAGTAACGTGAGTACACCAACTCAGTAAGTAACCAGTTCAAACTTTAGGCTGAAGATAGTGACGAACTCAACCAGTGCAAATATGATAAAACTTACTGTACATATATGTAGACATGCTCTAAAATCAATTTGGCAATTAATAACCGGAAAAATAAAGAAAATCCGTACAGTGTAATGAATATGACTCTATGTCACTACACTGCAAATGTAAATACTGTAAGTGATGCACCATGCTGTCAGTCTTAAATACTCTAACTCTCGATATCCCAACCACTCGGTACTATATATGGCTCAGACGGCCTAGGGAAGATCCATCCCGGAATATATACACGACGCTGACTATATGTTACAGTACCAAGAAAAAGGGCCAATCCAGCCCTATGGAGAAGATCCATCTCCAGGTAACAAGTACTTCGGACAAGATCCATGTCTAGGGAAGATCCATCCCTCAATAATATCAAGCGCGCTGACTGAGGGTGTGTTACAGACTCCGGAGGGGCTCCTACATCCCAAGCGCTATCATAACATTAATGTATTCGCTGCGGCGTGCAGCTCGATCCATATTTGTCACTCTCAATCGGCTCTCCACCTCACTCAGACATCAACCTCTATAGTCTCACTCATGGGCTCAAAATATCATGAAAACTAGCCCGAAACAGTAAAATAATGATGCAATCGATAGCAACTGAGACTGGTATATGACATAAAATGTATGTACATGACTGAGTACAAAATATCGATAAAAACAGTGAAGTGACAGCAAAAAAAATGACCACTTTGGTCCCCACAATATCGGCAATAAGCCTAAACATGATATCTAACATGATCGACAACTCAACCGCTCTATCACATAGTGAAAACATAATCATCAACAAGGTAGAGTCACTATACGGTGTAATGGAGCTAGCCAGGTCACAATTCTTACGGTGCACTCCTGCACGCCCGTCACTTGGCATGCGCGTCATCTCAATACCACATGCATAACAAGCAAATTTGGGGTTTCGAACCCTCAGGACCAAGTTTAAAAGCTTTACTTACCTCGAACCGAGAAAATATCTATTCCGTAATGCCTTTTCCTCTTAATCCGGCCTCCAAACGTCCTGAATCTAACCACAAGCAGTACAACACAATTAAAATAGGCTAAAGGGATCAATCCCACACGAAAACTACTAAATGTGCACCAAAAATCCGAAATCAGCTCAACCCGGTCCCCTGGGCTCACGGCTCAAAACCCGACTAAAATCACAAAAACCCGAAATCCCTCTCACTCACGAGTCTACCCAAGACAAATTTATCAAAATCCAACCTCAAATGCCCCTCTAAAATCCCAAAGTTCACTCTCCAAACCCCAAGGCCTAAATCCCAAATTTTCACTTCAAAACCTCACTAATTAGGTGTAATATCAATGAAAAAATACCATTACTAAAGATAATTAGGATCAAGGAACATACCTCAGTTCTAACCTCGAATTCCCTTCAAAAATATCCTCAAAAATCCCCAAAGTCCGAGTTCCAAAATATGAAAATGGGGAAAAATCCCGTAGTCTGCTATTTATAGTTTCTGCCCAGCAAAACCGCACCTGCGGTACCAATTCCGCATCTGCGGAGCCGCATCTACAGACCAAGCTCCGCTTCTACGAAAAATTATTTAAAATATTCCTCCGCTCCTGCGATCACCTGACCGCATATGCAATCATCGCAGGTGCGGAATCCACACTGCACTTGCATTCCAAACACGCACATGCGACCCTAAATCCAAATCTGCGACCACCGCAGGTACGGGAATGCCATCGCACCTGCTTCCTTTTCCCAGGTCTTCCTTAGCCGCACCTATGACTCCTCCTTCATTTCTGCGGCCTCGCACCTGCGGTCCCCCCCCCCCCCAGATGCAGTCACACCAGTAGCACCAACTTCAGCTGCACTTCTTCAACTCAAAATAATCCGATAACCACCCGAAATCACCCTGAGGCCCTCGGGACCTCAACCAAATATACCAACAGGTCCTATAACCCCGTAGAAACTTAGTCGAACCTTAGAATCACTCAAAACATCATCAAAACACTGAATTACCTCCGGATTCAAGTCTAAGAACTTCTAAACTTCCAAATTCCACAAACGACGCCGAAACCTATCAAATCACATTTGTTTGACCTAAACTTTTACATACAAGTCGAAAATGATACCGCAAACCTACTCCAACTTCCGGAATTCCATTCCGACCCCGATATCAAAATTTTCACTGCCGGCCAAAATCGCCAAAATTTCAACTTTCGCCAATTCAAGCCTAATTCTACTACGGACTTCCAAATCACATTCCGGACGGCTCCTAATTCCAAATTCACATAACGAAGCTAACAGAATCATCAAAATTCAAATCTGAGGTTGTTTACACACAAGTCGACATCTGGTCAACTTTTCCAACTTAAGCTTCCAATTAAGAGACTAAGTGTCTCAATTCACTCCGAAAATACTCTGGAACCGAACCAACCAACCCGGTAAGATATAATAAAATTGTAAAACACAAAAGAAGTAGAAATGGGAAAAACGGGGCTATAACTCTCGAAACAACCGGCCGGGTCGTTACATCTAAGATCAACCCTATCAAACCATCCTCACCTCCGGTATGAATTAGAAAAAGCTCGACTACCCCTTAGCCTACAATCCTAATGCTCGACCTCCTGACCTTCATATCAAGGGCCATATCCTCGAAAATTTATAGTCGTGCCATGTCCTGTCCGATCACCTCTCCCCAATACTTCTTAGGCCGCCCTCTACCTCTTCTCATACCTACCAAAGCCAACCGCTCACACCTCCTCACGGAGTATCAAGGTTTCTTCTTCGCACGTGCCCGAACCATCTGAGTTTGGCTTCCCGCATCTTGTCATCCACAGGAGCCACGCCCACCTTCTCCTAAATATATTCATTCCTAATCTTATCTATCCTGGTGTGTCCACACATCCACCTTAAAATTCTCATACATGCTACCTTCATTTTCTGGATATGAGAGTTTTTAACCGGCCAACATTCTTCCCCATACAACATGGCCGGTCTAACCATCGCTCTATAAAGCTTATCTTTGAGTATTGGTGACACTTTCTATCACACAAGACTCCATATGCCAGCCTCCATTTCATCCACCCACCCCTATACGATGAGTGACGTCCTCGTCAATCTCTATGTCCCTCTGTATAACTGACTCAAGGTACTTGACACTACCTCTCTTGGGGATGACCTTTGATCCAAACCTCACGTCCATGCCTACTTCCCTCAACGCAATGCTGAACTTGCACTCCAGGTACTCTCTCTTACTCCTACTCAACTTGAAACCCTTAGACTCGAGGGTCTGTCGCCAAACCTTACGTCCATGCCTACTTCCCTCGATGCAGTGCTGAACTTGCACTCCAGGTACTCTCTCTTACTCCTACTCAACTTGAAACCCTTAGACTCAAGGGTCTGTTGCCAAACCTCCAACCTCTCGTTAACAATGCCTCGCGTCTCATCAATCAGAACTATGCCATAAACGAATAACATACACCATGGCACTTCTCCTTGAATATGGTATATTAGTGCATCCATCACCAGGGAAAATAAGAACGGGCTAAGCGCATATCCTTGGTGTAACCCCATAACAACTGGGAAATTCTCCAAGTTTGTGTACAAAAAGAAACAAAAGTAAATCTTGGTTAATGAACATAAAGTTGAATGACTTTACGTAAAAAAAGTGACTTTTGAGTAATAAACACAAAGCTGAATGACCACCCATAAAATTTACCCCTTAAAACTGTAAGCTTTTTTTTTACTTAGACACCTTACACTCTGCTTGGATCATTGTTATCCATCATTTCGTAATGTATTGTATTGTATCATATTGTATTGTATCATTTAATGAATACAACATTTGGATAGATTGTATTGTTTTCTGTTGTTAAATAATATTTTGCTGTTTGGTTTGACTGTATCGTACTTTACTGTAACTGATAAGTTTATTTAAATATCCTCAATTTTTTAAATATTATCAAGAATTATGCATAAAAATAATTTTAAAAAATCCCTTTCTACTAAAATAAAAAAATTAATTACATTAGAAAATAAATAATTAATGATAGAGAAGCAAACGAAGACCGTGCACATGGCAGAACAAAGGAACGAAGATACATAAGTAACGCTTTGCACATTTGAAAACAACCAATAGTATACAACTAATTAGAGATTAAAGTAATTAGAATTGGAGTTAAAACCAAAGTTGGAGAAAAACAAAATAAATAGAAGGCAAACCCTATTATTACTACCTTTGATGTTGGAGTTGGGAATAGTAAGCGGCAGAAGAAAAAAAGGGACGAAGACAAAGTAGGTGAAAGGTTGGGAATTTGGAGTTAAAAAAAGAAAAGAAGGTAAGGGGTAAAGTATAATTTAAAGTAATAAGTGAGGGCATAATTGGAAAGAAAAATAGGAAACAATCACACCACACCAAATCGGTTTTTCCAAAAAATGAGACTTTTATTGTTCCAGAACAATGGATTTAACAATACAACAAAACTAATTTTAACAAAATAATCAAAACAACCATTGTTTTGGGTAACAATACAATATGATACAATGAATAACAAGTTAGCAACCACCCAAACAAGTTGTTAGTTGAACACGTGACCATACTCAAAATGTACTATAAACCCTTAAGTAATAACCAATCAAAAAAATTCAATGTTTAATTCACATGCCGAAGTGATGAATAAAACAAAGACATGATTTTTAGCCCAAATAATTACGTATTAAAAAGAAGGATTTCGAGCCCCAAAAACAATGTATTGAATTTGTTTTTGCCCATTGGACTGAGGTTGAACAGGTAATGAATACTGTTATGCTACTCATGTAAGCCAAGAGGATTAAAAAGTACATGGGATGGAATTAGTTAAAGATCATTTTGTCAAAGGCATATGATTCTAACCAAAGGGTGATGGAGGCAAATTGGGCACATTCACTGCCTAGTTTTGGGGGAATCCAAAGGTAAAACAGATGAAATAGGAGTAAGTTAATTTTATTTTTGAGTGATTATTGCATTGTGAACTACCTGAATATTGTTAGTCTAATTTTTTATTTGATGACTTTTTCTTGAACTCTCATCTTGTGCTTTAGGATTATGTTCCTTGTTTGTTTGCACTCGGTGAAAATGGGTGGAACATATGAGAGTTTAATGGGGTTGTCGCTTGGTGGCGGGCGGGAGAGAGAAGAGAAAATGTGATGTCTTTTTTAAAGGATAAAAAAAATATGATTTGGGATCATTCACATGCCTAAGAGAGGTGAGAAACACTCCTTTTGACATGTCAGCCTAATGTGTTTGACTGAGGTTGAAGTGTCTTATGGGTAATGCATTTAGTTGAGGTGTCTAAATGAAAAGTAGTAGTGACAAGTTTGGTCCGTATGTATTTGGACTATTATATATTCGTCTCATGGAACCTAAGGCAGAAAGTGATGAATGATGCTTTTAGTTCAGTTGTTGCGTTTACTATAGTTTTTGCCAAGAAAGTCATATTCTTTCCCCTCTCCTTTTGTAGAAATCATTAGCTTAGTATAGTTGTACCTGAAGTTATTTAACTAGTACTGTTATAGAAGGTGTATATAAACTGTTAGTTAATAGTTAAGTGTAAGAGGGTCGGTTAGTTTGTTATATAGGGTATACAGTACATTTCATTTTTGACTGTTAAGAAGACGAGTTGATATTTCTCTCTCTGTCTCTTCTCTTCTTCTTCTCCCTTTATCTTTGCTCCCGTTCCTTATGAGAAGATCAGACATGGCAGACCTAGGTCTTGATTTTAACATGGTATCAGGGCCCGACTCCATGCGATTCTGACAGTTGAGCTCCTATATATCTTTGATCTCTTCAAATCTCTATTTTTCCCCGTTTTTTCTAGTTTTTCTTAAATTATTCACTGCTTGTGAAATCTTCATAAATTCATCAATTTTTTTGCTGAAATGGCGATCGATACTCCTGATGTAAGTGTTGGATCATCACATGAAACATTCAAATAATTGATTGCAATGATCCTCTATATGTGCATCCTTCGGACACGCCAGGCATCTCACTTGTGCCAGAATTACTAATTGGAACAGAAAATTATTCGGAATAGATTAGATCTATGGTAATGTCATTGCTGGTGAAGAATAAACTAGGTTTTATAGATGGAACATGTACTAGAGAACAGTATGAGGAAAATATTTTTAGGTTAAGGCAATGGGAACAATGTAATGCTATAGTCCAATCATGGATAATAAGTTCAGTAGCACCATAACTTAGAAGAGGAATTGTGTACTCTTCAGATGCGGAAAAGGTGTGGAAATCCATGAAGGATAGATTTGATAAGGTGAATGCCACAAAAATCTATCATATGAACAAGGAAATAAGTTCCTTAACACAAGTAATCTCTAGTGTATCTGTATACTTTTCTAGGTTGAATGATCTGTGGATGAATTTAAGTCTATTATCCCTTTTCCTGATTGTGACTATGAGAAATCTAGACAATTTGTTGTGTTCTTACACCAGCAAAAACTTATGAAGTTTCTAATGGGACTAAATGAGACTTATGCACCACAAAGAAGTTAAATATTGATGATACACCCAATACCAACACTTGATCAAGCATACTTTATGATTATTCAAGAGGAAAGTCATAGAATGAGTAGTGGACCTGCTACACAGAAAAGGATTCTAGGTGGTGCACCTGTAGGTATGGACATCAGTGCACTTGTAACTGCCAACTTCCAACATGAGACCTAGGAGGAACATTGTATTAATATATGACTACTGTAAGATGAAAGGACATACAAGGGATACCTTCTATAAGCTGAATGGACTAGTACCATACAAGGTACTACATGGCCATGATAGTAAGTTATATAATTTGTGTTAAAAGTGAGTAGTATTTTTAGTAGTTTGAGATAATTCATAATTATACGGGTAATTGGTTAATTACCAAGTAGCGGAATATTACCTAATTAATTAATTAACCATAAGATAAGATTAAAAATTTATCCCATCTCATCCCACCCCACCCCACGTGGAAGCAAGCCTCTAACCAAACAATGACTCTTAAAGTCTTGTAACAAGGTGGCACAATTCAAGGGATTGTGGCCAAGTCATCAACAAAATCCAACCTAGTTGAGATACGCATGGAACAAAATAAGTGCATTCAATAATGTTGTTAGAGCTTAAGAATCCCAAGATACAAAGAAGCCACAAAAAAAGGCAAGAGTTTAAATTTCTATTAATAAAGCAAAGTCACATATCTTTTTAGTAAAAGAAGTTTCCTATCATCTACTAGGAAATGTTTATCAATTATCAGAAAATATGATTAAGGATATAGAGCAAGTGTTTATAATTGTTCTGAGATATGAATTGGGATTTCATCTTGGCTTCAAGGAAGACGGTGGAGTCTCATGGTTAAGAAATAAGCAGCCATTAATCAATTAGAAAAATATAAGGATTTTTATCTTCTTTGATTCGGTGTTACGTATTCTTCGCAAAAGACGTGTGCTAGAAGGATTGCAAAAAGAATTGGTCCAGGTATGTTAAGGCTATCCCTTCTTTCTTTTGGCATGGTCCAAATTATACTGAAGAAACGAGCAAATACACAGTTTCTATAAATTACTCTATTCATAGAAATAGTAGGGGTGTCTATATTCTTGATTCCCCATGAGATTTATTATTATTTTTTGTTCATGGGTCTCAGAATAATACGCAGTTGGAAGAGTTTATCCGGAAGGAATATTGAGATTATTATGTACTTTTCATGCATTTCATCCATGTGCATTGACCCATGACCAGATGGCGTTATATACGCGTATATATGTAAATATATGTATATGGGATATGAAAAAAGGTTATGGCGTTATATACGCACCACCACCTGATCAGCAGGTATGATGATGATGTTGCCCACAGTGGATGAAATATTGTTCAAACGGTGTTATATACGCGTATATATGTATGTATATCCAAACGACGTTATATACGCGTATATATGTATGTATATATACGTATATGGGATATGGGAAATGTTATGACGTTATATACACACCACCACCTGATCAACTGGTATACAATGATGATTTTGCCCACAGTGGCCGATATGATATGATGGGATGCCCTTAGAGGCTGACGATGTTATGAAACATATACCTATTCACGACATGACATTCATACGCATATGAATGATGTTAAAAGTGGTTTATTATTTAAAGAGTTATCCAGACATACAAGTTGATTCAATTACTCTATATCTCTTCCATGTCTCTTATGTATTTATTTATGTGCCTTACATACTCGGTACATTATTCGTACTGACGTCCCTTTTGCCTAGGGACGCTGGTTTCATGCCTGTATTCAACTGTGGAAGTGTTGAGTTAGAGGAACTCGATTTTGCATCTTGCTTATGATGAGTAAATGGGAGGTTTTCAGCAGATCATGCGTGTACTAAAAGGTGTACGGTTCATGATAGGGATATTTTAGGAAAGAATACTTATCCACTCTTATGGTAAAAAGTAATAACGTAATCGAAAGTTAGACACGAGTTGTAGCAAGAAAAATAAGCAAGGTGAAGAAGGGTACGAGGTACCCAGTTAATAAAGGTTATCCTTATTTTCCCTCCAAGAAGAGAGATATAAGCATTTTGAGTTACCTTCAACAGTAACAGAGGTATATACAATTGGCCATAGCGATCTAAGTTATGCCCTATGAGAGCTAACAGAAGCAGTATAAGAAAAGGACAGAAATCAGGATCCGGCTGGGGTTAGAGTAACAAAAAATTTTTAGATGGATTGTTAGCATTAGCGGACATTTTTGAAGGATATGACAAACGTGGTAATAATTCTCCTTGTTAGACACCCAGATGGTGCACTCTAAAATAGTACATTTGGATATCAGTACAACAAACATAGGTACTGGAAGCCTAGAATGGATAAATATTACCTTAGTATGGCTCCCCTCCTTAGTAGGGAGGGAATTTTAACCAACCCTAAGAGCCCATGGATGGAGCAAGGGGAGCTAAAATGCAAAGGAATCTCTTGTCGAAGTTATCGGAATAAAGTGATTGACAAAAATGTTAGCAAAAAAATAAGAAGAGAGTTAATGAAGCAGTATGAGTAAAATGTGCTACATGGATGACAAAGGTAGATAAAAAATGACAGTATTACAAAGTCAATAGTAAAGTGAAGGGAAAAGACGAGACGTGACAGGCCTTGAGACAACAACAGAGTATAGGCCATAAATTCATATCCTCATTTTGAGAAACAAGTTCGTAAACAAAAGGAAACGTTAGACCCCCCCCCCCCAAAGTAATACAAGTCAGTATGGGCTAGTGAACAGGATAATTAAACATGAATTAAGGACTGAGCGACTGGATAATAGTTAGTATCATTAGAATTTCAGATTTTGCCCCGATGTTAATAGAACGGAAAAAAGAAAAACATTCATGAGAAATCAGAAAATGGTCATTCAGGAAAAACACTTCCCTAAAGCAAGCAATGTGAGCAAAGTTAAACTGAAGGGACTATACGTGCCGGTTACACTAGATGTATCCCTCTTGAGTAAAGAAATTTGTTATCCTTGGTACAGAACAATTACCGCAAGGCGAGTAAGGGTGTGAAAAGACGCCAAGGATAAAGAGGTAAAACATTTATATGTAGATCATCGTAGAACTAAGTGTTAGTACTCCCTTAAAGGGGGAATATGGAGTGGTATGGCATGAAGTCAGAATCTAGTAATCATGGAATGGTAAAGAAAGAATGCGGTAAAAAAATGAAAACGTAATGAGATTCACTTATTCAGATCCTACTTATATGGTACAATTCAAGAACATGAAGAAAATACGACGCCAATGAGAGGAAGTAAGGGTTCCGGCTCGAGATGTTATTGATAAATAAAGAGCCAGCACAAGATGTAAGTTAAGACAAAGGAAATAACCCAAGAAATATTACGCGGAGTATTGATATGAGAACATACCAAAGAGAAGTTAGTAGTTGATTAAGGAAGAGTCTTGTTATGGATAGACAAGAGGATAAGGACAAATCAACAGATCAATACAAGATAAATACAAGGAACCCCAACATGGGGAATTTAGCTCCGCAGTTATGACATTGTAATACTTGAGATATATTCGTATAAGAGTTGGCGAAGTTAAAAAGGTCCCGTATGAGTATTACGGAAATAAAAGAGGATGCCACTAGAAGACAATCAAAATATCAGTTCAGAAGCAACCCTAAAGGACAAGGATACAGAGGTACGCAACTACAGATGAGTATAGGAAAAGGAGGACATCAAAAGGTCCATCAAGTAAACAATGTAATAGGCTCACAACTTTACAAGAGTCAGAGGGTTCTCCTTAAGTACTACAACGAAAGACTAGCTGAGGAGAAAAAAGGCTTCATCCTAAGCACAACGACCTAAAGAGGAAATGGCCATGTAACAACAATATTGCAACAACATTGTAAGCATTCCAAAGGAAAGTGGCACCTACCATGGCTAATGAAGGGGAAGTAAGAATTAAAACTAATATTCGAGATCATATGAGTTGTATGAAAACTCTGGCAAGTGTGGGCACTAAGATAAGCTAAGTATGCACGCAACAACGAGGCAGGAAAACCAGGGAAAGTAATAGCTTACGTTTAAAGAAAACTGAGAAGGAACGAAAGGAATCATTCGATCAATGATCCAGAGTTATCTACGTTATGAGCGGACTTAAGATTTTGGAGTATTATCCACACATCATATATGTTGACAATCATACAGCCGTAGAAGACTCCGGTATAAGTTAAATAAAGAATTGAGCACAGGGCATAGTCAAAGGATTGAGTTGTTAGAAGATTGTATCATGGATATTCCATGACGCCCATGAAGGGCTAAAGTAATACCATGAGCCGCAGATTGGAAGATAGCTTAATCCCACATAAAGGTTGATCAGAGGGAAGAGGAAACTAAAAAGTTACAACTAAGTAAATCAAGAGTCTGATTACTGGACCCAGAAAATTATAGACCTAGTGATTGAGAACATTGCAGGATCACTCTTAAAATTAGAGGTACAAGAGATAAAGTACACCAACCATATACGACACTACGATAAAAGCAGTTAAAAAAATACCAGCCTCATAAGAAGTCAGTACGAAGCTCCCACCGGATTATGGGTGCACCAGAGGTGCAAGTATTATAATAGAGCTTCAAATGGTGGATGTGATTTATACCTATGTGGGAGGGAGGTATTTATAATTTTGTTTGCTCTTTTGAACTAATCCATATGGATGTTTGGGAACCCTATAAAGTATGTACTTATAATGGCTTCAAATACTTCCTAACTCTTGTTGATGACTATACTAGAATGACATGGATTTTTCTCTTGAGACTAAACAGTGATGTGTATGTTGTTTTGGAAGATTTCCTTCAACTAGTAGAAAACCAATTTGGTAGTACTGTAAAATGTGTCAGGTCAGACAATGGACATGAATTTTTTAACACTCTTTTTTTCAGTCTCTCTTTCCATTTCCCAGTAGTATTTATAATTTTGTTTGCTCTTTTGAACTAATCCATATGGATGTTTGGGGACCCTATAAAGTATGTACTTATAATGGCTTCAAATACTTAAGGTAAAGTAATTAAGGTAAAGGTGAACAACGTGTGAAATACTCAAGTATAGAAGGATGAGAGTGGTCCATACTTCGGGTAAAAGACTAGAAGCGGTGGGATTCAGTATCCAGGGATGATAGCAGCGTCATCAGTAGCATACCTACCAGCCTATGGTTTTTATGTACCGAAAGGTCTAATTATAGAGCAAAAGAAGATTTAGAGACGATGCGATGTCTCGCTTGATGTTCCATAAAAAAACTAAGGGAATCAATCACAAGCTAAAGTATGATAGAACGACGAGGTTTTAGAAAGACAAGAGTAAGGATAAGAAGACGGCAAGGGAGAAGATGACGAAAATGGATATGTCCTCGGGATTAAGCCCATAAAAACAAGAGAGCTAATGGTTTCTCTAAGTTATAGAAAGCTCAGTATGGCCTGACTGAACTAAAAGGAGTCTAATACCAATAGCATTTAGAAGAGATGGAATGCTACCTTGGTAGTAGAATGAAGGTGTAATTGTGATAGATGAAGGATGAGTTTGGGCCTTCGATTAAGTAATTATTTCATGAATTGTACGGGATTAACCCACGTAAGGTAAATCACACTAGGATGCTATGAAATACGATTATAGAGGTATGGTATCGTATCACCCCCAGGTGGATCAAGACAATCACTTCAAATGTTTCACGATGAAACGTGAGCCTTAGCGACAATGTTACATAAGAGATCAAGTTATCAGTGACAGATGATACATCTACATTAAGGCGAATCGACAAAGGATGGAAAAAAGTCACAAAGTATGTGGTGAGATTAGACCGTCATTCTTAAGATGACAGTAATGAAGAAGCATTAAAGGCCATAGATTTATACATACAGGATAAGCAACGAGGGTAACCTGGAGTTGGTTGCCGACCACAATAATGATAAATATTATGGTATAATATGACCTACCTAGATGTAGTAAAGTCATACGAATGGATAAACAGGTCAATGAAATAAAGTATTACAATATTCGTAAGTTCAACAAAGTACCGAGCGAAGAACTTTAGCATACCTATAGATTCCTAGAGAGACATCTTGTCAAGATATGTATATGTTTACAAAGCGAGGCCTAGAGATGGGCTAAAAGTTGGAGGAAAAAAAAAGAATCGCATAGGCGCACTTACAAGGTTAGAGTCGTACAGGCTGCATGATAGAAGGTAGCAACAATTACGAGATAGGAAGGATTTTGACAATAAGTCGTGGTGTGAGAAAGAGGCCTAAAAGATGAAAATGCCCTGGCCTTTGGATTTATTCACAGAACAACTGCCTAAATGGAAAGGAGAGTATTAAGATATTCACAAGAGCTATAAGTTATGAAAATGATAAGAGCATCAGTTAACATTCGAGGACGAATGCTTCAGAGGGGGGAATGATATTACGCCCCGCAATATTATGTTGATGTTACATCCCGCAATATTATATTACGATGATGTTACGCCTTGCAGTACTACAGTACGATGATGTTATGTTTCGCAGTATTAAATTATGATAACCTTGCACCCTGTAGTATTGTACGTTGAATTTGTCGTAAGATAATTGACATCAGCCCAAGGAAAAGATTATTTGGAGATTATAAGGATGACACTATTTCAAACAAGTGACGAGTAAATTCGTGAAGGTGAAAGGGGAAGCCAAGTAAAAGAAAATGAATTTTTTTCCAAGCTTGGCATGTTGGGATAAAATACGGCCCGAGCCAAAATACCCAGTATTTATGGACTAGTACCATACAAGGTACTACATGGCCATGATAGTAAGTTATATAATTTGTGTTAAAAGTGAGTAGTATTTTTAGTAGTTTGAGATAATTCATAATTATACGGGTAATTGGTTAATTACCAAGTAGCGGAATATTACCTAATTAATTAATTAACCATAAGATAAGATTAAAAATTTATCCCATCCCATCCCACCCCACCCCACGTGGAAGCAAGCCTCTAACCAAACAATGACTCTTAAAGTCTTGTAACAAGGTGGCACAATTCAAGGGAATTGTGACCAAGTCATCAGCAAAACCCAACCTAGTTGAGATACGCATGGAACAAAATAAGTGCATTCAATAATGTTGTTAGAGCTTAAGAATCCCAAGACACAAAAAAGCCACAAAAAAGGAAAGATTTTAAATTTCTCTTAATAAAGGAAAGTCACATATCTTTTTAGTAAAAGAAGTTTCCATCATCTACTAGGAAATTTTTATCAATTATCAGAAAATATGATTAAGGATATGGAGCAAGTGTTTATAATTGTTCTGAGATATGAATTGGGATTTCATCTTGGCTTCAAGGAAGACGGTGGAGTCTCATGGTTAAGAAATAAGCAGCCATTAACCAATTAGAAAAATATAACGATTTTTTTCTTCTTTGATTCGGTGTTACGTATTCTTCACAAAAGACGTGTGCTAGAAGGATTGCCAAAAGATTGGTCCAGGTATGTTAAGGCTATCCCTTCTTTATTTTTGCGTGGTCCAAATTATACTGAAGAAACGAGCAAATACACAATTTCTATAAATTACTCTATTCATAGAAATAGTAGGGGTGTCTATATTCTTGATTCCCCATGAGAATTATTATTATTTTCTGTTCATGGGTCTCAGAATAATACGCAGTTGGAAGAGTTTATCCGGAAGGAATATTGATATTATTACGTACATTTCATGCATTTCGTATATAGCATTGACCCATGAATAGATGGCGTTATATACGCGTATATATGTAAATATATGTATATGGGATATGGGAAAAGGTTACGGCGTTATATACGCACCACCACCTGATCAGCTGGTATATGATGATGATGTTGCTCACAGTGGATAAAATATGGTTCAAACGGCATTATATACGCGTATATATGTATGTATATTCAAATAGCGTTATATACGCGTATATATGTATGTATATATATATATATGTATATGGGATATGGGAAAGCTTATGGCGTTATATACGCACCACCACCTGATCAGCTGGTATACGATGATGATTTTGCCCACAGTGGACAATATGATATGATGGGATGCCCTCAGAGGCTGACGATGTTATGAAACATATACCTATGCACGACATGACATTCATACGCATATGCATGATGCTAAAAGTGATTTATTATTTACAGAGTTATCCAGACATACAGGTTGAGTCAATTACTCTATATCTCTTACATGTCTCTTATGTATTTATTTATGTGCCTTACATACTCGGTACATTATTCGTACTGACGTCCCTTTTGCCTGGGGACGCTGTGTTTCATGCCCGCAGGTATAGACAGGCCGAGAGCCCTGCAAGTAGGCTATCAGCTTAGCGGAAGAGGTTGGTGAACTCCATTTGCTTCGGAGTTGCTTGTTTGGTTAGTATGATGTAGACGTGTATTGTTTGATATGGCAGGACTCTGTCCCAACCTTTATGACATTTATGTACTCTTAGAGGCTTGTAGACATATGTCGTGTATATAAAGGATTGTACAGCCTTGTCGGCCTATGTTTTGAGTTTATAAATGATTATGTTGACCTATTAGGCTCGTATGTCACATGTATATGATGATGATAAGAAAGATAAGTTACGTTGGTGCTCGGTTGAGTAAGGTACCGGGTGCCCGTCACGGCCCATCGGTTTGGGTTGTGACAAGTAGCAAAGTATTATACCAGCTGGAAGGGATTGATTTTCATGTCACCTTCTCCCATGTAGCCAAAATGACCACAGTGAGGACTGTTATAGCAATTGTTGCACTCAAAAAATGGCTAATCTACCAAATGGATATACATAATGCATTTTTAAATGGATATTTACATGAAGAAGTTTACATGACTATGCCTCAAGGATTTGGTATCCAGGGGGGGCATAGGGTGTGTAGACTACTCAAATTCCTCTATGGCTTGAAGCAAGCCTCTAGGCAGTGGAATTTGAAGCTAACACAAGTACTTCTCAAATCTTGTTTTCATCAAAGCAGTCATGATCACTCATTATTTACTAAAACAACTAATGGAAATTTTGTTCTTATATTTGTCTATGTAGATGACTTACTTATTACAAGTAATGAACAAGAGGAGATAATGCATCAAAAACAGCCTTGCATCAAAACTTCAAACTGAAAGATCTTGGAGAATTGAAATACTTTCCGGGAATTGAAATTGTTAGATCAGCAGAAGGCATTTTTATGTCTCAAATGAAGTATGCCTTGGGGATGATCTCAGAGGCAGCACTCTCAAGATCAAAGCCCAAGAAGACTCCAATGGAACAAACTTGAAACTTACTAGTACAGAATTTGATAAGACTGTGAAAGGAAACACTGATGACAAGGTCTTGGAAGACAGAAGTCTTTTTCAAAGAATGGTTGGCAAGCTTCTGTATTTGACAATAACAAAACCTGACATTGCATATACAGTACAATGTCTAAGCCAATTTATGCATGCTCCAAAGAAGTCTCATTATGAGGCTGAACTGCATGTTGTGAGGTACATCAAGGATCAACTTGGACTTGAACTTCTCATGTCAAGCAATAATGCAGAGAGAGTTGAGGGATACTGTGATTCAGATTGGGGATCATGTCCAGGAAATCAATTACAGGATTTTGTATCAAGTCGGAGAGTTCTCTTATCTCGGCAAAGAAGCAGAATACTATCTTGAGAAGCTCAACTGAAGCTTAGTATAGAAGTATGACACATACAGTGGCAGAGTTGACATGGTTGAATGGTTTACTGAAGGAACTAACAGTAGATATTAAAGAGCCTATGGGGTTATATTTTGTTAACAAAACTGCCTTACAAATTGCTGCAAATCCCATCCACCATGAAAAAACAAAACACATAAAAATTGACTGCCATTTCACTAGGGAGAAGATCCAAGAGAGGTTAATCAAGACTGCGCACGTAGGAAGTAATGAGCAACCATCTGACATTTTAAAAAAGGCTTTAGGATACCAAGAACATGCAGTTCTAGTATCCAAGTTGGGAATGAAAAACATTTTCCATTCTCAACTTGAAGGGGAGTGTAGAAATCATTAGCTTAGTATAGTTGTACCTGAAGCTATTTAACTAGTACTGTTCCAGAAGGTGTGAATAAACTGTTAGTTAATAGTTAAGTGTAAGAGGGTCGGTTAGTTTGTTATATAGGATGTACAGTACGTTCCATTTTTTTACAGTTAAGAAAACGAGTTGAACTTTCTCTCTCTATCTCTTCTCTTCTTCTTCTCCCTTCATCTCTGCTCTGGTTCCTTATGAGAAGCTCAGACATGGTGGACCTAGGGCTTGATTTTAACATTTGTGTTTATAACTTTATATATTAGACGATTTTGAGAGTGGAAAAGCTGGTCGCAAGATGGAATATTGGTGGTTGTTGATCATTCTGTTTTTGGCAAATGGGAAGTGGTGCTGTTTAGGTTGTTGGAAAGAAGAAAGGACTGCTCTCTTGCAACTCAAAGCAAATATAAACTACATAGGATCAGGTGGTTTTTGTCGTCATGGATGGCCAACGAAACCTCAGATTGTTGTCGATGGTTGGGAGTTGTTTGCAGCAATAACACAAGACGAATCGCTGAGTTGTCCATTACTGTCAGTGAAAAACATATGTTGGATATGAATGATACTTTGCCGCTGTTCAATGCATCTTTGTTTCTTCCCTTCAGAGATATCAGAGCTCTGCTCCTCCCTGGAAATTCTTTCGTTGGATGGGCTGAGACTGAAGGTTCCTTCTTGCTATGCTTTCTTCCTAATACAAAAATCCAAATGGAGACACTCAGATTTCATACAACCGGTCCTAACTAGTTTGGGTTTGAGATGTAGTTAGTGTTGTTATTCTTATATCTATAGACATGTTTGAATCCCTTACAGTTCAACATCCGATAAATTAGGATGATCACAATAGTTTGAATTGTTGTAATGTTATAAGTTCAAAGGGTAAATCTTTTCTACTCTTGAGAAGTTAACAATGTCTATATCTAAGTTTCTTGTTGATTTGGTTACAGGTTTCGAGAAACTGAAACAACTGAGGAAACTAGAAAAACTTGATTTGTCAGGGAACCTTTTCAATCGCAGCATCTTTCTGTCTCTTAGTCAACTTTCTTCTCTCAAATCATTGAACCTCAAAAACAACAACATCGGATCAGGTGCCAATATCTCTATTCGCCCCTTTGGACTAATAGTAAATCTGCAAAAGAACGTGTGTGTGTAGCTTATCTATTTCCTCAATATGTTAGGTTTTGAGAGATTGTCAGGGCTAAATAAGATGGAAATCTTAGATTTGAGCGACAACACACTGAATGATGACAACGTGCTCTCTGCTCTAGGTAAACGATCATTAATTTTACTTTGCTGTTTTTTTTTCTTCTAGAGACTTTCCAGCATATATAGTTATATATTCTAAATATCTGGACAGAGCTAAATAAATCTCGAACAACTTTGAAGAAGCTCGATATAAGGAACAACAAATTTCAAAGCTTCATACCAGATGAAGGTACATATAATTCTTTAAGTAGTTTTATTTTACGTAATTGCCTTGCTGTGCAGATATAACATATATATTGGTTTCTATTATCAAGTCTTGGTTAAGAATATTTGTTCCATAACAATAGGCATGTTGAAGATTTATTTATGTTTCTTTTGCATGTAAGAGTTGGGAGCTCTACGAAGTATCGAGTACTTACTTTTGGATGGAAACACATTGGATGAGAAGTTTCTATGGAGCAGTGGTGTAATGTCATCCCTTAAAGTATTATCAGTAGCTCAATGCAACTTGAATGGAACTCTACCTCGTCAAGGTAATCTTGGACATAAAATTCACTAAATGATTCCTTTATATAATTAAGAATCTTATAAGTCAATTTAACAATTGCATAATATACATGAATGTAAACCCCTTCTTGCTTGAAAAGCAATTTTTATTCTTGTTTTCAAATTTATCATTAGTGATATGGTATTTATCTTTATATATTACTGTTCTTTTATCATAAAGAATTTTGTATAAAAAATGATAATGGTATTTGCTCATTGTATAGGCTTGTGTGATCTAAAGTATCTTGAAGAGCTAAGTCTCAGCAGAAACAACTTCATTGGAAGACTTCCTCCTTGCTTTGGAAACTTAACGTTTCTTAGGGTAATTGATCTAACTCAAAATCAATTTACAGGTAACATTGCCTTGTCTCCACTTTCAAGTCTCTTGTCCCTTGAATATCTCTTGTTAGCAAACAACAAATTTGAAATTCCAATTTCATTTGAGTCATTTGCTAACCACTCAAAACTTAAGTTTGTAATTGCTGACTACAACTCAGTAATTGTACAAACTTCTTCTAAGTTAAATTATATCCCAAAGTTTCAATTGGAAGCCTTATCTTTAACCAACTGCTCTCAAATGCCAAATTTCCTTCATTATCAACATGACTTGAGACTTCTTCGTCTCTCGCAATGCAATATTGGTGGAAACTTTCCAAATTGGCTGTTAGAAAACAATTCTAGACTTGGAGAAGTTTACTTAGGTGGAAATGCATTCACTGGATCTCTTCAATTGCCATTCCTTCCTAATCTGGAAGCTTTTGATATCTCAAACAACAAGATTCAGGGACAAGTTCCTCCTAACATTGGGTCGATTTTCCCGAATCTTGTGATATCAACAATGTCAAACAATATGCTTGAAGGACTGTTGCCTTCAAGTTTTGCTGACATGAAAAACCTTGAATGCTTAGATATGTCGTACAATAAGTTAAATGGAGAGCTGCCGATAGGATTGGCTCGTAGAGGATCCAAGTTATATTTTCTGAGATTGTCGAATAACATGTTGAAAGGAGAAATATTTCCAGAATCAACTTACATCAGCAGTTTCAAATACTTATATTTGAGGGGAAACAGCTTCTCAGGCTCAATTCCAAAAGAGTTGTCCACTGCACCCTTACATTCATTGGATTTAAGTTACAACAATTTGTCAGGAAACCTACCAGCCTGGCTTGGTCATATCCCCTCCTTAACCCACCTTTCGTTATTTAGTAACGATCTAAAAGGTCATATTCCGCCTGATTATTGTAAACTTTATGGACTTGAGGTCTTGGATCTCTCCGAAAACAACCTTCTTGGTTCAATTCCATCATGTTTCAGTGCTTCCCTAAACCTAAAACGTGTCTACTTGAGCCAAAACTATCTACAAGGGGAATTCCACATGTTCTCAAACAGCTCCAATTTGAAGGTGTTAGATCTTAGAGATAACAACTTTACTGGTTCAATTCCAAAATGGTTGGGAAATCTTGAGATAACCACCTTACTCTTGAAAGGAAATCGTCTTCAAGGCATCATTCCTACTCAATTATGCCATGCAAGTGAACTGAGAATGCTAGATCTTTCTAATAATAATCTCTCAGGGCCTATACCTCATTGCTTGGGGAACATAATGCGACGAGGAACGAGTTCAGATGTATACCCCTACACTCCATCATTTAACTATCCAGGATTTGAGTTGTGGGGTACAGATGCCATGGTATTTGTAAAAGATTCAATGCAGAGATCGACGATTTCCTTTCAAAAAAACTATGGATGGGTTGGATCAGATTTTACAACCAAGTATAATACCTATTCTTATGAAGGTAGCGTTGTTGATTATATGTCTGGAGTTGATCTTTCTTGCAACCAGTTAAGTGGTGAAATACCTAGTGAACTCTGTAATCTTACTCAGATTCGTGCTCTAAACTTGTCACACAACCACATCACTGGTGCAATATCATCAGAGTTCTCAAAACTTGAGAATATTGAAAGTCTGGACCTATCGTACAACAACTTAAACGGGACGATTCCTACTCAACTTCTAGAGCTAACAACTTTAGCAGTTTTTAGCGTGGCACACAATAATCTAACAGGTTTGACTCCACAGCGTAAAGGGCAGTTTGCAACTTTTAACGAAAGCAGTTATGAGGGGAATCCTTTTCTTTGTGGTCCTCCTTTACACAACAGTTGCACGGGGAATTTAGAGATACTGATGTCTCCTCTTGTGCCAAATTGCTGTGAAGACGAGGATGGTTTTGTAGATATAGAGTCGCTTTATGTTTCCTTTCTTGTGTCGTATGCAAATGTGTTGCTCCTGGTGGTTGTAGTCCTCTGTGCAAGCCCCTATTGGAGAAATGTTTGGTTTTCTTTTATTGAGTCTTTTATCTACTCTTATTACAATTATTTTGCTTCCAATATGTAAACCTTATTGTAAGTTCGATCACTTTAGTTACATAATACTCCTTAGGTAAATCATACTATATGTTTTGACTTCTTTATACCTGCCTACCTTCTTGTTTCTTGATACTTGTATTTTGTTCTCGAGTTGCCAGTATCTGTCTTCAACATACATGCCAGAATGATTATTAGCTCTTGCTTGTCGAATGATATGAAAAACCATATGTCAGTAGGAAGAAGGTAAAGATTGAGAGATTTTGGATAGAGCCTTTTTGATACATTGTCAAAGGCATAGTACAGAAAAGGTCTTCTGAAAAGATATGTGATAACTGTATGTATAGTACTGCTCCATAGAGAAAATTATGATATACAAAATGAATTTCACATCTTTTTACTTCATTTATGCAATAAGTACAGTACTGATTGTTTTAATATTTCCTAGATAAGACATTTTAGCTCGTTTGACACCAATTCTGGTCTGATGAGATCTGTTAACTCACTAGGTTTTCTCACTTCTATTCGACTTTAGCCACTAGCAGAAATTTTTAAAAAAGGTACTAAAACCTTTATGTAGTTTACATATATTCCATCCTCGAAGAAATTAAATATTCATGCTTTTTTTAAGAGGAGAAAATGATTTTTTCTTATGTTTCTCCGTTAGTCCATTTGAAATAGTTTTATGGAATTTTTACATTTATATGCCATATAGGAAACTATATTGCCCTTAATGTTTAAGCTTTGATATAATTACATTTAGTATACCTAATTATCAATTATATACCATTAGTGGTTTTAAGGGTATTAATTACACTCCTAATTTAATGGTACCGTATATTCCTTCTAATCCCTCTCCCCCCACGTTTCTCTCTCCAATTCTCACACCTTCACCCACGTTTCCCTCCCACACCCACAATTTCTGTATCAAAATCTCATTAGTTCTTCCATAGCCAAGGTACTGTCGACACCTCTGCAATCTTGTCACAATGTTTTTGTACCCGGGGAAGATGAGCACAAGCCTGGTCGATTTGATGGTTATGATTTCGGGTTCCTTCACATTAAGGTTTATCTCCCATTGTTTGATTCTCAATATGTTCTGAGCTCGAACAGATCTTTTTATCTTTTTCTTTTGATGCTTCAATTGTTGTCAAAAGTCAATTTTCTTGTAACAGTTCATGGGAGGATTTTGCTTAGGAAGATCTATCCCTTCATCATGTTTTTTTGGATTTCATATTTAGCATAGCAGTTTCGTAAGGAATAACAAGAGCATATAGGAGAATCACATAATTGTAGCATAATTGGGATTTTCAATATAATTGCGTTTTTTACAAAAGATTTGTAGAAGTTTTAGTCGTTTTTTATTTGTGAAAACAGAAAACAAAGCATCTACAATCAGAATACAAATAATCTACAATTTATCTACAAAATATCTACAAACTGGGTTCATTGAATTTTAATATCTCAATTCTCATTCAATTATAGCATAATCAGGATTTTCGACATAATTGCGTTTTTTGCA
This sequence comes from Nicotiana knightiana, assembly GCA_005239525.1. NCBI lineage: Eukaryota > Viridiplantae > Streptophyta > Magnoliopsida > Solanales > Solanaceae > Nicotiana > Nicotiana knightiana. The sequence goes on along the minus strand of ML396395.1, from coordinate 17,561 downwards.
GAAGATTTGTAGAAGTTTTAATCGTTTTTTATTTGTGAAAACAGAAAATAAAGCATCTACAATCAAAATACAAATAATCTACAATTTATCTACAAAATATTTACAAACTGGGTACATTGAATTTTAATATTTTCAATTCCCATTCAATTGTAGCATAATTGAAATTTTCAACATAATTGCATTTTTTGCAGAAGATTTGTAGAAGTTTTAGTCATTTTTTATTTGTGAAAACAGAAAATAAAGCATTTACAATCAGGATACAAATAATCTACAATTTATCTATAAAATATCTACAAACTGGGTACATTGAATTTTAATATCCCAATTCCCATT
>ML396395.1:0-17065 GCA_005239525.1 Nicotiana knightiana | reverse complement strand
AAAAAAAAAAAAAAAAAAAAAAAAAAAAAAAAGCATCTACAATCATAATACAAATAATTTACAATTTATCTACAAAATATCTACAAATTGGGTACATATTTGGACTTGACATGCTTCCTCTTAAATGTATGTTTCACATTTTAGATACATATTTTTCTCCAAAACAGTACTAAATCATCCACTTTTTTCTTACTAACACGCATCTGCAATATTGTTAAGTTAGACGTAAGTGTTGAATGCCTAGAACAGCTTGTATATTTTTAATTCTTTCAGTTGAGTTCCAAGTAATTAAATATTTTAAAAAAATGAAATCGAATCCATTAAAATCAGACAATTAATTAAGAAATTCTCAATATTAGCGCACTTAAATAAGGAAGCCTACAACTACAATAATTCCTTATTTAATGAAATATCTGAAAGAATCTTTAATTCCTCAATATTAGCGCGCCTAAATAAGGAAGCCTACAGCTACAATGATTCCTTATTTAATGAATTATCTATTTTTTTGTAAAAATACTATTAACATGGCGAATAATATGCGAACTATAAACGTATTTGATAACATAGTTTCCTATATGGTATAGGAACGGAAATTTCCCTTTTATAAATGTCCATTACAAGACCCAAGGATGCAACAGGTCATACTGGACTCTATCTGGTCCAGCCCAATATCTGATAGTTCTACTGACCTAAGAGGTGTTTGACATTGCACCATTGCCAAGGCGATGTCCAAATAACATTACATAGCCACTCTAACGGGCTGTTGTTTAAGAATTAGCTAGTGCATTTTAAATTTTAGTTTTTTGATTTAATTTAGCGGGACAAAAATTGTTTTGAATTACTCTGAAATTAAAAATTTTAGTTCAAAATTTCAGGACAAAATAAGTACTGACGAATATCTAAATAGCATCCCTGGTTGTTTGTGCCCCTCCCCCGAGGCGAGATATTCCTTGAATTTTGTAAGGTGACTCGAATTTATTTTGTAACCTAGGGATAATCATAAATTCAACTGAATCTTTTAATTGTACTTAGTTTTTAATTTATATATGTTGGATATTAGCCGAGATCTAGTTCAAGTTTATCTGCCAAAATTAGGGATGGGATTTTTTTTTTCATGACTTGCATATGAATACCCTCTCAACATATTCATTCCAAGCAATATAAGATGCCAGGTTTTGATTAAAAAAATTAATATATATATATATTATATCTGTCCAACATACACGGCTAAGATATTGCAGAATGTAAGATTTTGAAAAAATATGTATATCTAATCAATATAATGTGAAGTACGAACTAAATCTGAATTGAATTGCTTCAATGATAGATTAAAGCTCTAATTATGCAATTAAATTAATTTTTCTGGAATTACAAAATTCAATCAAGTTTGTTTGGATGAAATTTTAAAAAGGGAGTTTTCCAAGTATACACTTGGTATTCGTTCAGATATCAGCAAATTGGTGGAAAATACATTTCTTGGTAAAAGTTATAAGGAAAAAAAAAGGCAAAAAAGAAACGTCGTTTTCTTGCATTCATATCGTTTAGGAATGAAAATGATATTTTAAAAGAAGTAGAAATGATTTAACTATCCAGGATCATTTACACATTTTGAAGGACATAATTGGAGCATAGTTATTTTTCATATGAGAAAGTTTTAACTATTTTTCCTGTAACTTCAGTATCAACCAAAGTTATAAAAAGAGTTCCAAAAAATAAACTTTCCAATATTATGTCTTTTTCCTTTTGGGGCAACTTGAGGAGCTACAGTAGTTTGAAGAATTGATTTAATTGAAGTAGCTTACAGTTCTTGGTTTTCCTGGTTAGCCAGGAATTTAAGATAATACTTCCTATGATTTGAACAGTAGTAATTCCTCCGGTCCATAATAAGTGATCTTTTTGATTATTTTTACACAAATTAAAAAGTTTACCTCCAACATTAATTAGTAATGAAATTGACCATGCTAACATTTACTATCTCTTCACATAAACACTCCTAACACATACTCCAATACTATTTACTCCAAGGACAGTGTATGAAAAAATAATTAGTTCATTCTTCAAATCTGAAAAATCACTTATTTTAGAGAGAATCAGAAAGAGGCATTTGCATTTATACCCTTTTTTTCTGTCACGTTTTAATTTGTGCCCGCTTTGCAAAAAAAATTACAAGTGTACCCGCTTTTTTGCATAACTTTAGCATACGAGGCTGAAGTAGCAAAGACAATCACGCAAAACTTCAGCATTCTAGTAGACGGGCCTGAAGTAGCAAGTGTGCTGAAGTTTTTATTTGTAATTGATGAACTTAAGCATAGTAGCTGAAGTTTTGTTCTCTATTTGCTGAAGTTTTTGTTTAACTTGTGCACGTCTTAACGCAAAGCTTTTGTTTGTAATTGCTGAAGTTTTTGTTTTTGTAACTGGCGAACTTCAGCTCTAGAGCTGAAGTTTTTGTTTTTGTAACTGGCGAACTTCAGCTTTAGAGCTGAAGTTTTTGTTTTTGTAACTAGCGAACTTCAGCTCTAGAGCTGAAGTAGCTGAAGTTTTATTATCTATTTGCTGAAGTTTTTGTTTAACTTGTGCACGTCTTAACGCAAAGCTTTGCTGAAGTTTTTGTTTTTATAACTGGCGAACTTCAGCTCTAGAGCTGAAGTTGCTGAAGTTTTGTTATCTATTTGCTGAAGTTTTTGTTTAACTTGTGCATGTCTTAACGCAAATCTTTTGTTTGTAATTGCTGAAGTTTTTGTTTTTGTAACTGGCGAAAGCTGAAGTTTTTGTTTTGTAACTGGGGAAAGTTTTTGTTTTTGTAACTGGCGAACTTCAGTCTTTGTTTTGTAATTGGCGAACTTCAGCTCTGATAAACATATTTATGGCAATCATCCCATGAACTAAAGTTTCATAGCAACACCAACAGCAACAGAAGAAGAAGAAGAAGAAGAAGAAGAAGAAGAAGAAGAAGAAGAAGAAGGAGAAGGAGGAGGATAAACGGGGCTGAAATTATTTAAAACATGGGTACAAGTTAAAAAAATTTTAAAAAGTGGGTATAAATTAAATGGGGCGACCAAATAAGATGCTCCGTATAATTTTTACGATACTTTTTAAGCGAGAGAATCTCAAAAGAAAGATTTTAGTATATGAAAAATTGTACATAATAAATAAATTGTACTAAAAGTAATTTTGTGGAATTAGTTGTAAAGAATTTAAATAAGTCGTTGGAAGGTTGTATTATATATATTATTTTAAAAGTGATTATAATATTATTTTTTCAACTTAATATTATAAACACAAATATGATGTTTTCAAAGCTACTGCCTGCGTAATGTATTCGGCCGAGGCCGTAAATTTTACTCTGCATCCGCCCTTGCACGGCCGAAACCGACCTACATCAACTGCATCTTTGGGCATGGCCCTAAAAGATAACAAATGATACCATTGAGGTGACTTGCATAAACAACTCCACCTCCATTAAGATGGAAAACGGTGCTTTACAAAAATAACAACAAATTCATTCCCATCAAATGGAGTCGGTGGAGAATATTTTGTACGCAGACTTTACCCTTACCTAATATCGATAGAGATGCATACTTTGCATATTTCAATGAAACTAACAAAAACCACTCCTACATTTATCTTGAAAGGCGTTTGAGGATCAATTGTTTAATTTTACTAATCCATCCGCTTATCAGTTTCAGTGGGGGCATTTGATTTATTAAATAGAATCTTAAATTCTAGTTAGTTGGCAAAAGAGGTGCAAATTTATTTTGATAAAAAGGGAACGCATAGGATAAATGATAGTGAGGCAGGAATGGGATGTGCAGTTGATGCCTTAATGATTTACGGTTCATATGGCTTACCATTTAACGCATGTATGTCATGTCATTTTTATCTATTAATTTCTTTTTCTACTTCAATTTATATTTGTCGCATTTTTTTTTAAATTTCAAGCATTTCAAAAGATTTTGGCATTATTATTATTATTATTATTATTATTATTATTATTAGAATACGCGCGATACGCGTGACCCTCTACCAATGCATATAAAATTATAAAAATATAAGCTCTTAATTTTTTTTTTTAAATATAAGCTCTTGAAAATGACAAATATTGAGCCTATTTAATAAAAAAGCTAGCAGACATCATAGTTAAGCATGTAAACAACCAAGATAATTTTGAAAGTTTAGTGTTCTATTATATATTCCCTTCTTTTATATTAAATTGAAAATAGCCTCTTGCAGAAATATAGGGTAAGACTGCGTACGATAGATCCTTGTGGACTGGCCCTTCCCCGGACCCTGCGTATAGCGGGAGCTTAGTGCGCCGGGCTGCAATTTTTATATTAATTCCGTATCAAAATAATCGTCTAGGTACGATGTATTCTAGACAAGTCAACAGCAAAAAGAAGAAAAAATAGTGATGGACAAATTATATAGTCAAATAACAAAAAATTATCGCTAATTCGATTCAGTGACAAAATTAGTGACAGATTCTTAAAAAATCCTATCAGCTACAAGATGAATTTCATAACTAATTCCTATTTTGTAGAGTTAAATTATGTAATAAACTTTCTTAGTAATAATATTAGTTTCTTTTTTTGCCAAAAAATAAAATTCCTTTTCCATTTATTTAACATGAATATGCATTGAGGTAATTTAGGTATTTTTATATATTAAATTATTGTAATTAATTATTTAGCACAAATTAATGATTATTATTTTTTCCAGAAATAAATACTATTTCAAAACCTAATGCCGTATTAAATTTTTATAATAGAAATAAATAAACTTAACCAAGCTTCTTAAAATATACTTATGGTTTAAATTTTAAAAACAACAAATAAATCATATGAGAGGAAAATAAAGAGGAAAAAATGATCTTTATGATTAAAGAATGACGAGGAACAAAAATATTACACAAAATCGTGAAGTTTCCTTGTTTTGAAACCAACAAAAACTTTCCTCCTACTTTTTTAATTCTTTTATTGTCATAACACTTTGTATCCTTATTAGGAGAAAGATACACACTAAATTATATTAGAAAAAACTTCTTTGATTTAAAACTCCTAAATATTAGGAAAGTTTTATGATTTTATAATTTTATCCAATGTAAAATATATTTTTAAAGGGTAAAAATAGTGAACGACATTTCGTTAAGGGTTTTCATGCTTTTAATATAACATAGATATGGATTATTATTTTTATCATATTATTACAACTGTCGACTATAATTTGCTTAAAATTAATGTGTATTAATTATTTTTGTCGTTTTACAACTTTCAACTAGTAAATTCATTAAAATTTTACATGGTAATTTTTTATGTGATGTTTGGCCTCTTTACAACCAGCTCTTAAGCTAGCGTTTGGACACAGATATGACTGAAACTAGAAAAAAAATAAGTTTTTGAAGATGGCATGAAAATAATTTTTGAAAACTGAAATTATGTTAGACATATATTTTAATTGAGAAGAATTTGAAGTTTTATGAGTAGAGAACTTAAAAAAACTTGAAAAATTACTCTAGAGCTATTTTTAGGATGTGAAGATTTCGTTTTCTAAATCTGCCCAAATCCATGGCCAAATAGGAGCTAAGTATTCCCTTTCATCATCAAGGTCAACTTGCCATACTATCGCATAAATTCAAACAAAGAGTGTATTAGGAATAGGACGGGTAACATACCTCATCGAGTAATCTATCACGAAGGTATATTACGTGCCTAAAAGTAAACCAAAAGCAAAAAAATGTCAAACTCTATCTTTTTTAAGTTTTACATATGTATTTTTTTTAATCTTATGTAAAGGCACCACACTACCATGGAAGATGGTATAATAAAGCTTTAAATGGTGAGAGAGATCTAAAAGACACAAGGAAAAGGCCATTTGCACAGGCCCTTGGCAATATTTGTTAAAGAAAGCAGCATGTGCATTGCTTAAATCTTTATGTAGCAAAGCAGAGAAAAGAGAGGGCAGGGCACTGAGTACAATGAGCAATATTGGCCTAACTTTGAGTAAATGAGAGTAAGCAACTAAGCATCACAGCAGTAATAGTTGGAATGAAAGAGACATGATACCTAAGATTAATAAATACTGATACATTATATTCCCCTTTTTCCTTCTTCTTCACTCTTTTGTACTAATAGTCTGTACCATGTAGGCTCATGTTTTATCCAAAATTGTTACACACAAATTGGTCCATACCCTTATTGCAAATTCAAGGATGATGATATGATGCCCTGGTTGTTGGGTGGTGCTATCTACACACACATACCCATGCATTTACTCATTGATCAATTATGATCCTAATTGTCGACAAAGTATTCTTGCAAAACAAATACTGGTATCTTGCTCTTTAATTTTGATATTGAAAGCAACGGCAGGCGTATATGTGCAGCGATGAATGCGAGCAGAGGTGGACCAAGGTTTGAAAGTAGCGGGTATCACGGTAGAATAAATATTTCAGCAAATACTGAAGTGAAAATCAAACCAAGGTAAAACATCAATAAGTCAAAATGTGCCCCCTAAATCTACCAATCAAGTGTCTAAGCTTTAAGTTTTAGGGTGTCATTCAACTGTTATTGTCACGATCCGGAATTTCCAGCTTCGGGATCGTGATGGCTTCTAACATTTCATTTGCTAGGCAAGTCAACATTAGAGAACCGTTAAGCGAATTATTATTCAATTTCAATAAATAAAGTCAATTAAGCCAAAATGAAATAAAACCGAGTGCGAAATAATATAAATGTCCATAAGATTTACTAAAATCCGAATCTAGAGTCACAACTCACGAGCTTCTAGGATTTTCTATAAACGGATTCTGAAAGAAATAACAACTGTTTTGAACGAAAAGAAACCATAAAAATAAGGGAATATAGAAGGGGACTTCAAGGTCTGCGGATGCCAGCAGATCTACCTTGAGTCTCCAATACACAAATCCGTGCTGCTATGCCTCTCAATCAGCTGGGACCAATGCCAAAATCTGCACAAGAAGTGCAGAGTGTACTATGAGTACAATCGACCCCATGTACTATGTAAGTGCCGAGCCTAATCTCGACGAATTAATGACGAGGTTAAGATGGGCCACTCGCACTACAACCTGTACGCACTATATAATAAAGACATAAAAGGAAATACACAACAAAATAAGGCAGTCAATTGAAAGTCATAGCTACAACCTCAAGAAATAAGCAAGTGACGTTCAGAATTACCAAATCCTTAGAGTTCAGATGAAAATACCGTAAAACCAACACAACTCAAGGAAATAGGAACACATATGTTGTTGCGGCACGCAACCCGATCCCACCGTACAAGACATAATCCTCCCTTCTTTTTCCGTAATAACATCAACAACAATAAATAATATGTATATATGTTGCGCGCGCAACCCGATCCCACCATATCACAATATAAGTATCATATTTCACCGAAACAATCCACCCTTATTTTACATGTTGCGACGTGCTACCCGATCACACCGTACAATACAAATTCACCCTTATTTCACCATATCAATCCACCCTTATTTCACCTGTTGCAGTGTGCAACCCGATCCCACCATATCAATACCAAATACTCAATATGCATAGCAAAATTAACAATTCAAATCACGAAAAGCCTTTACGATCAATAAATGGGAATCTACATAAGTGATACTACACAGTGAGACCAGTCTAGTAATTGACAATTAGAAGGTGCAAATCAACCAATTTAAGCAAATAACATGAAATCATGAAACTATGAAGATATATAACATCATTAACAAGAGAAGACATTGATTAACAAGTAGCAGTTAAGCATGGAAAACAGTTAGAGCATATAACAATTAAGATAGGGAAAGAGATAATTAAGGAAAAACGGAAAATCAGGGAAAACAGACAATTCAGCGGCGTATAAGCACTCGTCACCTCACATATATGTGCTCCCATGAAATTCACATAGCGCATAGTTCGAGTGTTTCTAATTCCCTCAAGTCAAGGTTAGACTCAACACTTACCTCGTTCTAAAGATCACTCAATGCTCAACCATAGCTTGCCTTTCAAACAAGCCTCTGAACCAACAATATCTAGAAAATTATCAACCAAACGATTCAAATTAAGCCTTAGGAACTACTCACGCTTGCACATGATTCAATTTAGGTCATTATTGAAAAGACAACAAAAGTCAACTCCCGGGCCCGCTTGGTCCAAACCTGACATTCGGACCAAAACCCGATTGCTCATTCACCCTTGAGCCCGATTATGTAATTTATTTTGGAATCCGACCTCAATTTGAGGTCTCCCTATTTTACAAAAATCTCTAATTCTACCCAAAACCCCCAATTTCCACCATGAAAACACTAGATTTTAAGTTGAATTCATAGAAAATGTAGTAAAAGATTGAAAGAAATGGATTAGAATCACTTACCAATGATTTAGGGAAGAAGGTTTCTTGAGAAAATTGCCTCAATAGTTTTCTTGTTTTAAAAATTTGAAGGATGAGAGAAAATCTCATTTTTTAGCTATTTGATCAGTTGCAGATGTCGCATTTGCGACCTGGGTTTACAATTGCAAAACCCGCAAACTCGAAGAGACAATCGCAAAAGCGAAGTCCTCCCATTTATGGTGTCATCGCATTTGCGATGATTTGTTCGCAAATGTGAACTTTGATCTTCCGCAAATGCGACCGTTTGATCGCAATTGCGATCACTGTATCCGCTGTCCCACTTCGCAAATGTGAAGTCTTGTTCGCAAATGTGAACTTGAGGTGCCCCAACTATTCTTTTCGAAAATGCGAGGAGTTGCTCGCAAATGCGAACCTAGCAGAGGTTGCAAATGCGAAGCCTGACCTCGCAATTGCGAGGTCTGAGGCTTGCACCAGAACTGAAGCACACCAACAATGTTTCTAAGTCCAAATTTACTCTGTAGCCTATCCGAAACTCACCTGAGCCTCGGGGATCTAAACCAAATATGCACAAAAGCTTAAAAATATCATACAAACTTACTCGCGCGATGAGATCGCCAAAATAACACCTAAAACTACGAATTTAACATCAAATCAAAGGAAATTTTCAAGAAATCTCATAAAGCACTATTTTCATAATCAGACGTCCGAATCACGTCAAACCAACTCTGTTTCTCACCAAATTTGACAGACAACTCATAAATATATTATTGAACCTATACCGGGTTCTAGAACCAAAATACGAACCCGATATCAATAAAGTCAAACATCGGTCAAACTTTCAAAGTCATTAAGCTTTTAAACTTTCAAATTTCAACAAAGTGTGATAACTTGGCTAGGGACTTCAGAATTCGATTTGGGGCATACGCCCAAGTACCGAATCACGATATGGACCTACCGGGACCATGAAAACACGAATCCAGATCCATTTTCCCAAAACGTTTATCGAAGTCAACTCAAATTTTAAGACAAACTCATATTTTTCTCAGTTTTTAACATAAAAGCTTTATGAAAAAAGCATCTGGAATGTGCATGATAATCAAGAAGGCTAATATGAGGTATTTAAGGCTTCAAAGTGTAGAGGTTCTAAAATATAAGATGACCTATCAGGTCATCACAGTTATTTAAGNCTATAGATTAAGGAAGAACGAAAAGAAAACTCTTGTGATCCCTTGCTTCCAAGTGTTCCCGTAGCCTTTTTCCTCTCCAATAATGTCTCCCCTCTAAAACAAGGTTTAAAACCCTTTTTATACATGTTAGAGGCATGTAGGATTGAATCTACCAAGTCCTAGTAAAATTAGGACGAAATCCGCCCTTGGGCATCCCGCTTTGTGCCTGGCGTGAACCTGGATACCAAACTTTTTTCTACTTTTGTGCTCTGCTTCCCTTGGCGTTTTGGTTGGTGTCTAGCGCGAACGTGGACACCAAAGTCAGACTTACTCCAAATTCTTTCGTTTTTACTTCAATTTGCATGCAAGCTTTCCAAATCATTTTCAATTTACTTCTACACATATAAATATCATTATTAAGATCGGGACACAAATATTCACACCAAAGCTAACAAGATAGAGGCATAATGCAATGAAAATTACATGAAAAAACATGGTCAAGAGGCGGACATAGGCAGTTCAACTGAAAGATAGTAGGTACACTCGCATCCAGAGGCGGACATACCCTTAAGGTAGGGGTCACTAGATCCCGATAACTTCAACAAAATTTTATAATATATATATATATATATATATATATATATATATTATAAAATTTTGTTGAAGTTATCGGGATCTAGTGACCCCTACCTTAAGGGTATGTCCGCCTCTGGATGCGAGTGTACCTACTATCTTTCAGTTGAACTGCCTATGTCCGCCTCTTGACCATGTTTTTTCATGTAATTTTCATTGCATTATGCCTCTATCTTGTTAGCTTTGGTGTGAATATTTGTGTCCCGATCTTAATAATGATATTTATATGTGTAGAAGTAAATTGAAAATGATTTGGAAAGCTTGCATGCAAATTGAAGTAAAAACGAAAGAATTTGGAGTAAGTCTGACTTTGGTGTCCACGTTCGCGCTAGACACCAACCAAAACGCCAAGGGAAGCAGAGCACAAAAGTAGAAAAAAGTTTGGTATCCAGGTTCACGCCAGGCACAAAGCGGGATGCCCAAGGGCGGATTTCGTCCTAATTTTACTAGGACTTGGTAGATTCAATCCTACATGCCTCTAACATGTATAAAAAGGGTTTTAAACCTTGTTTTAGAGGGGAGACATTATTGGAGAGGAAAAAGGCTACGGGAACACTTGGAAGCAAGGGATCACAAGAGTTTTCTTTTCGTTCTTCCTTAATCTATAGTTTAATACTTTCAATTATTATCATGATTGTTAGTGTGGTTATGAGTAGCTAAACTCTTTTATCTAGGATTTGATAGAACCTTTTGGACAATGATTTTCTGTTGCGTTTAATATAATTTTTCCATTGGATTTTCTCTTCTTTTTCAACTACTTGATTATTTTAGTTGATTGAAGGACACATAATTGATTGTGCCTATTTAGTGTGCATTGCTTGCAAAAGTATACATATTTAGGTAGTTGTTGAATAACATCACTCCTAACGTATGCGAATCAATATGGAAGGTTTTAAGGTGGGATTAAGAATAACGAAACTTTGGTGCGATCTTAGTGAGCAGTGAACTAGAGCCAGCTAGCGTAGTTCGGAAGAATACACCAAGTAAATTGTGGTAGTTTCTTGGAAGAGAATTATGGCACCCGAATTACTCACGATCGGTGAGAATACTTAGGCAAAATTGTAGGAGACGTAATGAGAAGGATTCCGACAATTGGGGAAATCATATCTCTAGACCTCCTTAATCTTATCTCAAATCCTTAATGTCTTTAGTTGTTAATTTACTATTTTAATTTGTTAATTAATTATTTAGAAAACATAATCTTAATGTTTTTAACTTAGAAATTATTTGACCTTTTATTCCTAGTAGTAGTAAACAGTTGTAGCTAAACCTTAGTTTTCTGTGGGATTCGACTCTGGACTCTTAGACCGGATTATATTTGCAGTGGCCGCCTAGTCCTTTTATAAGGCATAGTTGGGCATGGTTAAATTTTGGGTCTATTGCCGGGGAATTAGCGGTTTAGTTATAGCTGTAAATATTTCTTGGTTTCAAGTTTGAATTTTTATTTTATTTTTTTGTTGTTTCTTTTTTTTTTTTTTAATTTTACATGTTGATAAGAGAAACATGTCATCTTGGAATTATGGAAGTTTCAGTGTTGGTAATTCTAGTTTTGATCTTCCTTATCCTCCCCCAACTCCTTATGATGATGGTTCTACTTTTTCTTGTGAAGTTAATAGGAATAAAGAACATGGGAATGCTGACCTGAAGGAGATCATCGATATGGTTAAGTGTCTTGTGGAACAATATGATAAGAAACCACTGTATATACAAAAGTAAGAGGCAACTATTCAAAATTTGGAGGCTCAAGTGAGTGAACTGGTTGAACCTTGTATAGCGTAACAAGTTGACATTATGGATATCCGCCAAGAAGAGCATGAATTAGCAGCACAAATTGTCATTATAATGGAGGGGATGAGAGTAGAATATGACCAAACCAACCAACTAGAATTTGATGATGTCAATGTTGAATAAGTGGTACTGGAGTCAACTGAGGACCTTACAGATACGATTTTAATTGATTCTAGTTTGTGGAAAGCAGAGGAGGTTTATAACAAGTTGAATTTTTAGTTTGAGCTCATTGGTTCTCACTCCAAGGATTTTTCGACGTTGTGTTCGGAAGGAGATATAGAAATTGATTTGTATGAGCCAATGCAAGAGTCAAAGGAAGAGGTAGATGAGCCCTATATTTTGAAATTTTCAAGACTGTCTAGCCAAGGTGACTCTCCTCGGTTGAAAGCCAAAAAATGCATAAAGAATCATTTATTTTTGGCTCGCAACAATTTGTATCGCCCCAAGAGCATGATCATAGAGCATAATCAAAACTTGGGGTCCAATTCATAAGTTTGAAGTGGAGGTAGAAAGTTATTCATGTCGTGCCGCGACATTAAACTAGGCGCTTCTTGGAGGCAACCCAACTTGCTGTTTTTTATTATCTTTTTTTATTTGTGTTATTTTTATAGTGTAGTTTTTTTTTGATTTTGTAGGAGCATGGAAAACAAAGCTAGCAGAAGGAGGTATAACCAAGCCAGATGGTAGAAACTAAGTGTGAGGTACCCGCACGAAGGGCCACGTCTGGGAGAAGTCTGAGTATCCCATGAGCTGCTAATCTTTCGACCTTTAGCCTACCAAGGAGTTTTTTTACCCTCTTGTTATTTATGGCGTGCATTGGGGAGAATGCACAGTATGGGGTAAAGAGATTATCTGAGTGATTTTCTATGATAATTTAGTTATGTTTGTTTAGTTGGAAAAAAATAATTTAAAAACATAAAAAAAATAGGATTTTTCTTGACGATGGATTTCTTAGACAGTTTTCTTGAGGAATTAAGGTCCAATAAAAAAAATACAAAATTATTTTTTGGCATTTAGTCATAGGTAGATAATAATTTAACTTGATTTTTCTTTTGTCATCGGTTCTTTTCCAGGGGATGTAACTTGAACCGGTTAAATTTTTTTTTTTTAGGATATTAAGATCGAGAAGAATACTTGAATGCTCTTATGTGCCATTTGACCTGTTTGATGCTAACATAGTTAGTCCTTAGCATGAAAATTACCTTCCTAACATGTTTGATGAAAATTGATGCCGTGAAAGATTGAATAGCCTGTTTGTGACACTTTCTCTCAGTTACTTGACTCATTTTTTATGCAGGGCTTTATTGTTTAATACTTCTTGAAATTATTATTACTTGCCTAAACTTAAGAATTGGAATGAACTGTCCCTATTGAGGTCATGTGCATTGTGTGACGTGAGGTTTTGATTACATCATGCATTATCCTGTGTATGTCTAGAACTTGCCTTGTGTGTTAGTCAAAGCGAAATAAGTAAGCTTTGTGAGTCTAGGAACTGATGTATGTATTTATTTGATTGTCCATTAAGATATTATGGCACTAAATAAAATTATCTTTTGATAGCCCATTTGAGCCTATCAGCTTTTTCTCTGGCACCCATATTACAAGTCAATTCCCATTTTGTTCTTAATTGAATTTTGTTGAATCTTTACCTCCGAAAGCACTTAAGTCTAGAAGAGTAAGGTGGGAGGTGGGGTAGATTTTGAATGGAATCATAGAAAGGCCAAAAGGTGCATGTATGTTTTGGAAGATCATCAGCCGAGCAACCCAAGTTTGTGGAGAGTGTTGAAAAAAAGTGAGAGGAAAAAAAAAAGCAAAGTGAATACAAAAAACAAAAAAAAAAATAAGAAAAAGATTATATAGAAATACACCTCCTATTCACCGTGAGTCGGGCTAGTGAAGGCATAGTTTTGCTTAAAGAAGAAGGGCCAAGTTGTATATTGTTTCGTGGAATTGCTTGAATTGGTCATGAAAAGTGTGTATTGGAAAGCTAAGTGTAGTGTATTAATGTGCTTAGGAGGGTTAGTCACTATACTCAAAATATATCCTACCCGTCCCTTAGCCTACATTACAACCCATAAAGACCTAATTCATCTTAGACTTTGCGAGCTTATATTAGTAAAGACATACACTTCGGGAAAGCCCATGGTACGACATTGGATGCACATGAATTTCTTTGTGAGAGCGAGTGGTTCTTTGTTCATATATGTGATGTCCTTAAATTATATTCGAATGTATATTTGAATTTGAGGATGAAATACCCACTTATTCTTTGGTGAGGCACATGATTCCATGACAGATATGTGACATTATTAAACATCTCTTGTTGAATAAGTGCACGAGTTGAGAGTGCTTATTGGAGACGAGTTGGTCTTTGAGGTTGTCTGGTTATGAGCAGGTTGTTTGACTGTTTTAAATTAGTCGCTAATGTTCAGGCATGTGAAAGTTGGGAAACGTATGAATGCATATGCAAGGGCTTAATTGTTGGTATCAACCACGATCATAGGTGTAGTGTGGTTAATTACCAAATGTTCTTCCATTGTATGATGTCTTGCTGCATTGTTTGGTTAGAAAGGTTTTAGGTTGCTCGAAGACGAGCAAGAGCTTAAGTGTGGGTGGTGATGTTAGGCTAAAAATCCATGTATTTGCATGTAATTTGCATTGCATTATGCCTCTATCTTGTTAACTTTGGTGTGAATATTTGTGACTCGAACTTAATAGTGGTATTTATATGTGTAGGAGTCCATTTGAAGTGATTTAGAAAGCTTGCATGCAGATTGAAGTAAAAATGGAAGAATTTGGAGGAAGTATGACTTTGGTGCCCAGGTTCATGGTAGGCACCAACCAAAACGCTAAGGGAAGCAGAGCACAAAGGGGAAAAAAAGTTTAGTGTCCAGGTTCGCACCAAGAGCAAAGCGGGACGCCCAAGGGAGGATTTCGTTATAATTTGGCTAGGACTTGGTAGTTTCAACCCTACACGCCCTCGATATGTATAAAAGGGATTCCAAGCTTATTTTTAGAGGGGAGACATTATTAGAGAGGCAAAAGGCTACTGGAACACTTGGAAGCAAGGGATCACAAGAGTTTTCTCTCTATTATTCCTTAATCTATAGTTTAATACTTTTAATTATTATCGTGATTGTTAGTGTGGTTATGATTAGCTAAACTCTTTTATCTAAGGTTTGATGGAACCTTTTGAAGGATAATTTTTGTTGCGTTTAATATAATGTTGTCACTGGATTTTCTCTTCTTGTTCAACTACGCGATTATCTTAGTTGATAGAAGGGCCCTCAATTGATTGTTCCTATTTAGTGTGTATTTCTTGGAAAATGGTACATATTTAGGTAGTTATTGAACAACATCACTCCTAACATATGTGAGGAATCAATACGGAGGAGTTTAAAGGTGTGATTAGGAATAACGAAACCTTGGTGCATTCTTGGTGAGCGGTGAACTAGTGCCAGCTAACGTAGTTCGGAAGAATTCGTCTAGTAAATTGTGGTAGTTGCTCGAAAGAGAATTACGACACCTGAAGTACTCATGAAAAATAGAGAATACTTAGGCGAAATTGTAGGAGATGTAGCGGGAAGGATTTCGAAAATTGGGGAAATAATAATTCTAGAACTTCTTAATCTTATCTTCAACCCTTAGGCATCATTTGTTTTTTTTAAGATTAAGACGTCTGAATCTGAATACATATATGAATATCAAAATGTGTATTAAGATTAAGATATCTGAATCTGAATATATTAAGATGTGTATTAAGATCTGAATACTTAATAATAAGACTATTTGATTTTTAACATCTGAATGTATAAAATTTATTTTTATTTAAAAATTAATAAACATAAAATTCAAATGAACTGCTAACTAATCTAATATTCTATATCTATAATTTTTTAAAATATGATAGTTGTTGGTGGTGATGGCTAACAGGTGAATGCCGACTAGAGGCGGTGGTTGGTGGTAGTTTTGGTTGATGATGGTGGTTCATACTAGTAGATAGTAGTGATTGGTAGTTGTTGCAATTATGATTGAGGATGTTGGTGGTGGGTGGTAATAGTTAATACTGGTAGTGGTGGTAGTAATTGTTTGAGGGAGGTGGTGGGTGGGTGGGTGGTGGTAGGTTATAATGATGGATGGTGCTGGCTGTGGTTGTTGATGGTGAAGGGGTGGTGAGTTGTGGTAGTTAAGGTGGATGAGTGTTGATTGTGGGTGAGAATGATGGTGGTCGTAGTGGTAGGGATGGTGGGTGTGATGGAAGATAATGGTGGCGGCTATGATTGAGGATGATGATGGCATGGTGATGGTGATGGTGATGGTGGTGATTGGGTATGGTGGTGGTGGTGACATGGTGGTAGTTGATAATGGTAGGCGGTGATGACAGTTAATAATGAGTATGTGATAACATCTTAATAAAATTAAGTCTCTGTCATAGATCTTAATCATACAAACTTATTCAGCCCCATTAAGTGATTGTGAAGTAAAAAAAACACACTTAATGTATGAGATCTGAATGATTAAGATTCGGACCTCCATTAAGTGTAAACAAATGAGGACTTAATGTCTTTAGTTGTTAATTTACTGTTTTAATTTGTTATTTAATTATTTAGAGAGCATAATCTTAATATTTATAACTTAGGAATTATTCGATCTTTTCTTTCTAGTAGTAGTAGGCGATTGTAGCTAAACCTTAGTTCTCTGTGAGATTTGACTCCGGACTCTTAGACCGGATTATATCACTACTAAAAAATAGCAAATTTGCGACTGAAAATTACTAACAGGAAAAATTAGTCAGAAATTTTTGACTGATTCTGTCGGAAATTTCAAAAATAATATTTATTATATTTTTTAAATTCTTTCGACTATGTTTCCGACAATATCGGTAGCAACGTTTGACACAAAAATTCAGAATAAAAAATTTCGAGATTCGGTCAGAAACTAAAAGTCAAACCTTTTGGTTTGACCATTTGCGGCCTAAATGGACGCAAACCTTATTAAAAATTTGGTCAACTTATATTTTAAATTTACGACCAAAACAATCGCTATTTTTGTGACCGCATCGGTCACAAAGTCTTTTAAAACCCCACCCCCACCCCCACCCCCACCCCCAC
>ML396389.1:58942-69847 GCA_005239525.1 Nicotiana knightiana | reverse complement strand
CCAGATTTATATTTGCAACGCCCGTTTAGTCTTTATAGAAGACATAGTTGAGCGTGATCATGTGCTTATGATCGACTCCGTATTTATGTCTTCTTATGTAAATTCTATGTGTGGATCGGGTGGCACGCCGCCGCCACAGGGTATGTTATTTGGATCGGGTTGCACGCCGCAACAGCGTGACGATGAGAAGGGATAATATATATTTATTTTTCTTATGTTTTTACTTCCTGTTTTCTGAGAAAAGTTCATATTAGTTGCGTGAGTTGAATAGTCCCTTCCTGAGTCATTTCTTANCAGTTTAGTATTTAATAAACTCAATTGATACGTTCAATTCCTCGTGGGATCGACTTTGGGCTTAATACCCCAGATTTATATTTGCAACGCCCGTTTAGTCTTTATAGAAGACATAGTTGAGCGTGATCATGTGCTTATGATCGACTCCGTATTTATGTCTTCTTATGTAAATTCTATGTGTGGATCGGGTGGCACGCCGCCGCCACAGGGTATGTTATTTGGATCGGGTTGCACGCCGCAACAGCGTGACGATGAGAAGGGATAATATATATTTATTTTTCTTATGTTTTTACTTCCTGTTTTCTGAGAAAAGTTCATATTAGTTGCGTGAGTTGAATAGTCCCTTCCTGAGTCATTTCTTATTTATCATGTTCGAGTTATGGCCTATTGGTGCGATGTGGTATCATGTGAGGTTGTTGGTCATGTTTGGGGTGATTTGTTGACTGGGGCAGTTCATACTGGGTGACACAAGATTATCGGATCAGGGTTCAGTGCGATAAGGTGATGTGAAGTGTATATCAAAGAACAAATACCAATATTCAGGTTCATAATGAAGTGATGATTCTAGTCAAGATGAGGCATTCAATGATTTGTTAACTCTGCAGTTGGGTATGAATTTTTGCACAATTCCTCCGTGTGGTGGTATCGTCAGCAGTATAGCAGGGTGTATGCGTATTTGTTATGAGGTGCACCGGGAGCGCCAGATTCGTGAAATCTTGGCTATTAAGATTCAGGGAGAGCCATTGTGGTCATATGATGAGTTATGCGGTGAATGGTGCTGATTCAGCAAAGGTATGCAGTCATGATCTGGTATGTTGTGTGGTAGTTGATACGATGTTTATATGGTGGGAGTAGGCCCGGTAGAAAATTTCAGGTATTGGAACTAGGTTCTAAGCTTATTATATGGATAAAAGAAGAAATCTTCAGATGTGATCAAGCTAATGTACTCAACTGGGTTGTGGTAGCACGGGCAGGTGCTCGAGGTGTTAAACAGTGATTTTCAGATAACCCCAGAGCAGTTCTTAGCATGTTCGAGGACGAACGTCGATTTAAGTGGGGGAGAATGTAACGACCCGACCGGTCGTTTTGAGATCTAGCGCGTTGTTCAGCGGTCTAAAGTCGTGAGCAACTTCGTTTTAGGTGTTACGACTTGTAGGTGTGATCGGAATTGAATTTTGGGAAGTTGAGAGTTGATTTGGAAAGAAAATTCTCATTTCAGAAGCCTTAAGTTGGAGAAATGGACTAAGATTGAAATTTTGAGTAAACGACCTACGAATCAAGATTTGAAGGTTCCAGAAGGTTCGTATGATGATTTCGGACTTGGGCGTATATCCGGATCGGGTTTTGGATAACCCAGGAGCGTTTCGATGCATATTGTGGAAGTCAACGTTTTTGAAGAATTTCATAAATTTGAGCTTGAAGTGCATTTCAGAGTTATTGATGTCCGTTTGGGATTCCTAGCTCGGGAATAGCTTCGTATGGTGATTCTGGAGTTGGGAGCGCGATCGAAAGTGAATTTGGATGTCCGTAGGTCATTTTGGAGTCATTTGGCTAAAGATAGAAATTTGAAGGTTTTTGAGAAATCCGACCGGAAGTGGAAGTTTTGATATCGAGGTCGGAATGTGATTCCAGAAGTTGGAGCAGGTCCGTAATTTTGAATATGACTTGTGCACAAAATTTGAGGTCAATCGGACGTGATTTGATAGGTTTCAGCATCGGATGTATAAGTTGGAAATTTCTAAGTTCATAAAGTTGGGAATTGGGTGCGAATCATGGTTTCGATGTTGTTTGATGTGATTTGAGGCCTCGATCAAGTCCGCATTATGTTTTGGAACAGGTTGGTATAATTTAACAGGGTCCCGGGGGACTCGGGTGGACTCCGGGTGGTTAACGGATAAATGTTTGAAGTTGATGAAGGCTGAAGGTTGATGTCGTCTGGTGTAACCGCACCTGCGAGGCTTTGACCGCAGGTGCAGAGCCGCGGGTGCGGCTAAGGGTGCCGCAGGTTCGAGTTTTGGGCTGGAGCTGAGGAGGTCGCAGGTGCGGAAGATGGGTCGCACCTGCGGGAGCGTAGGTGCGAAGAAGGGACCGCAGAAGCGAGAGATGCTGGGTTGAGTCAGAGCCGCACCTGCGATGGAATTTCCGCAGGTGCGAAGGGAGGCCTGGGCAGAATGTTTTAAAGTCGGGTTTTTGTCAGTTCTCACCCATTTTTTGTTTGACATGGGCGATTTTGGAGAGCATTTCAAGGGGGATTTTCGTCAGGCATCAAGGTAAGTGAATTCCTTCCGTTTGTAAGTTAAATTCAAGATTATATGCATGGATTAGGCATGGAAATTGATAGGAATTTGGGGAATTATTGAAGAAACCTAGAAAATATAAATTTTGAATTTAACCACGAATTTGAGCATGGAATGTAGAGTAAACGGTATGATTGAACTAGTAGGGCTATGGGTAGAATGTATCTTCAAGAATTTTGGATTTCCGGGCACGTGGGCCCGAGAGAATTTTGGTCATTCTACGAGCGGGGTTGGGAAAGTATATAATTTGAATTTGTTGTGAGTATTAGGATGAATTTTCATTGCTTTGCCGTTATGTGGTAGTTTCGGAGCATTGTGCGTCCGTTGGAGTCATCAGAAGGGCTTGGAAGCCGGTGTTGGAATTTCGGAGCGAGGTAAGTCTCCTTTCTAACTTTGTGAGGGGGAATCGCCCCCCTAGGTGAATTAATTAAGTATATGCCATTACTTTCGGGGGCTACGTATGCACGAGGTGACGGGAGTCCGTGTGTAGCTACTATTATGCCATGTCCGGGTAGTCTAGGACCAACTAGCATGCCTTACCTGTTGTACTTGTGATCTAGTCTGTGATGTTTGATTGCTAATATAATCGAAATTTTAATTTAATGACCAAGGAAGATTAGAGTTTATTTTCTAAATCATCTAAAAAGAGAATTTATTTTCTTCGCGGGTAATTATATTTCCGAATAAGGTTGTGTTATTAAACATTATATAAAACTCGGCAAGTGAATTTTGGAAAAGGGATTTAAATACTATTTTTGGTTTTTAAAAGAGAAATCGGTCATTTACTTGAGTATTTGTGTTCCCGGCGTATTCTGGGTGGATTATTGATTGTGCATGTTCGCATGTGACCGCTTCGCAATTTACATTCCACTAGCGAAGTGTTATTTCCCCTACTCTCATGGGAGCGGGCCGTACGCCACGACGGATTTAGAATGCAGTTTTGGTAGGCCCGGCTCGATCCTCGGCTGTGCATAGATATGATTATTATATTGAAAGGTGCACTTATGGGACGGGTAGTTCGATCCTCGGCAGTGCACAAAGAGGATTATTATATTGAGAGATGCACTTTTGGTACGGGCCGTTCGATCCTCGGCAGTGCATAGACATGAGTAGTTTATTGAGAGGTGCACTTTTGGTACGGGCCGTTCGATCCTCGGCAGTGCACAGAGTGATTATTATGACGGCTCAGGCCGGTTGTCCTTATCCTATATGCTCATGCTAAATTGTTAAATATTTTCTACATGATTTTGAAGTGATAAGATATTTGAGAAGAAAATAAAAGAGGTAATTGTTGATTTACGATACTTGGGGGAAAACAAAGAGGAAATTGTTTATTTAAGATATTTGGAAAATAATAAGAAAGTGGTATCTGTTGTTTATTTCCAGTATTTACTTGGAGTTCAATGCCTTATATACATGCTGCTTTACTACCTTTACATGTTTATCGTGTTCATCTTACACTGTTAAATAAATTTGCTGGCCCTTAGTGAGTGTCTAATTCGACTTATCGTCACTACCTCTCTGAGGTTAGGCGGGCGACTTACTGAGTACACGTTATTTTTGTACTCATGCTATACATGCTGTGCATTTTATTGCACATGTACTTTCATAGCAATGTGGAGGATTCAGAGACTTAGGCGAGTTGCATCATCCGGAGGTGATCCGCAGCTGACAGAGTTTCCTTCGTACTGTATTTATTTCATTTTAAATTTCTTTGTCCAATTGTATTTCGGACAGGCTTTGTAATGATTGCAGAAATTCTTAGAAATTGCTCATGTACTAGTGACACCGGGTTCTGGGATATGTGTTGGGGTATATTTGCTAAAGTGTAATACTTAAGCTGTTGTTTTACTTAACAAATTTCTATTTGGTTAAAATGTAATAAAGTGCAAGGAAATATTTTTTTTATAAATGTTTTAAACAGGAAATTATTTCGGTTAATTAATGATTGGCTTGTCTGACAATGATATTCGGCGCCATCACGACCTTATGGATTTTGGGTCGTGATAACAAGCAAGGTTTCGACCCCGATTTGATACAGTCTCGAGGTGGAATAGTAAGAATAGTAAAAGATAAAGCAATTCTGACGAACATTAAGTGAAATAACAAAAGAGCAATGAGTGTATGTATTTTTGTCAGTGAATAATGATGATTACAAATGAATGTGATTCCTCTTTATATAATAGAGGAGCCCTAAATAAGGTACACTTCTAATTACGGAAGTAAATCCCATGATTGGTACCAATAATCGCTCTTGATTTGATATGTTCCAGGATTTTCGCCGTGATCTTCGACCGGTTATGGATATCTCGCCATTCCATTATTATACTTTACTTGAAGTCGGTCATGCTTGGTCTCGATTGTTGCTGGCCTCGATCTCAACGGACACTTCGATCTCTAGGCTTGATGTCTCCCCTTCGAGCTCGAGTCTAACTCATTACGAGGCTACCCTCGAGGCAACTCCGTCCCCTCGATCAGACAGTAGAATCGGGTAGGTCCCGATTTCGACCGTATACAAATCTAATGGTACATAATGTTAAATTTGTGATATTCACGAGCAAAAAGATGCATTTCAATTAATCGAAGATTAAGGTGCTTTTTCAGGATCAAATTTAAATTAATCTATATTTGAGGGACAAATAATGTAAATTTCCTTACTTTCAAGTATCCAATGGAGAAAAGTAAAACATAGACTAGTACTTTAAACAAACAAAATTAGGAGGTGTCGGCAAGCTTTCCCAAATTGTCAAACCCCCGATCACCAAAGAAATCCCGTCAGACATAGAAATTGGAATCATTGCGAGAAAGAAACATGGACAAATTGGACAAACTGAAAATGGCATCTTCATCACTGGGCGAACGATTGAAGACAGGAGGAGCTCAAATGAGCAGAATGGTAAGCGCTAAAATGAAAGAAATCCTGCAAGGCCCAACTCCAGAATCTAAAATGGTAGACGAAGCCACGTTGGACACAATGGAGGAGCCCAATTGGAGCTTAAACCTACGAATTTGCGGGATGATCAACAGCGAGGAGTTCAACGGGACGGAAATAGTCAAAGCGATTAAGAAGAAACTAGTTATGTCGAAAAGCCCAGTGAGCCAGAGGCTTAGTTTGGATTTGCTGGAGACTTGTACTTCTAATTGTGAGAAAGTTTTTTCGGAAGTGGCGTCTGAAAAAGTGTTGGATGATATGGTTAAAATGATTGAGGACCCAAAAACTGATAGCGGGAATCGGGTTAAGGCTATGGAGCTTATTACTGCTTGGGGTGAATCCGAGGATCTTAGGTACTTGCCTGTGTTTCGTCAGACGTACATGGTATGACCCTAGAACACTTCTCTTTTTTTCCAGAAAACTGTTGAGGTATTTGTTTTAAATGCTTGACAATTTTTTTATTATGTAAGCTTTAATTCCCTTTGTTACAATTTATGTGACTTAATTTGAATTTAACTATGTGCCGAGTTTAGAAATTAAAGAACACTTTTGAAAATTGTGATTTTGAACATGTGGATGTTAGGGACAAGACATGTTAGATGAGTAGGTGGGTACACTGAATACCTACCTACCTCTATTCCTATTTAGGGAGACGGTGGAGAACATATGGTCGTAACAGTTTACGTGCAAGCCTAATGTTGTAATTGTTGATAATGCTCGTTGGAGATGCTAGCAAAATGCTCGTATCAAAATGTTTCGTTTATTGCTTGATTCTTTTGTATTGTAGGAGTGGTGCTTACGTAATTCTCTATATGCAAGATCTTGTATTTGTCTTTCTGATTGTCTAAACTTGCTAAACAGAATAACTTATCCAAAACAAAGAAAAACTAAATGGAGTTTGTCAAAGTATTTTGTTTTTAAGTTTTGCCTTTCCATGGACGTATCTGCAGTGAGGCCTACTCATTTCCTTTTAAGTGTTTACCTGATGAAAACAATCGTTTGTGGTGTGTGGTGAGTGGATGAGACCTTTAGAGAAGGGGATGGGGATGCACATGGTAGACCATTTAGGTGCTAAATCCTAACATCAGACTAGATGGAATTTGACGCTTGATGGTAGACTAGCAAGTGATCTTTGAATTGACCATACTTTAATTTACTTTTAGCATATTGCATGCCTTTTACCCAAAGGATAAAGGCGCTTAACTTTCTTTCGTTTTGATAGAACTTGAAGAGGCAGTATCCCCTGGAGTCGCATATGAATGAGCAGCTACTCTCACCACCTGAAAGCTACCCTGTTCCTAATACAGGGTCACGGAATCATGAGCATACTGCTTATATTGGTGAATCCATTGAAGAGAAGAAGGAGTTTCTTGTAGTAACACGGAACAGTCTTGAGATTCTTTCCAGCATATTGACTTCTGAAGTTGAACCAAAGCCCATCAAGGTTACTCTCTTATCTCCTCCTTTTGGTGGTAATACTTCACTAAGTTGTAAAATTCTTATTCAGTGTGATCCTCTGCCCTTCGTTTCTTCCACTTATTCTGTTCCAGTCATTCTATAAGTTTTGTTACCTCATAAGTCTTGCTTTGATTACTACTCTTACAATTTTCAATAGTCTCTGATCTATTACTATACAGTAGGAGGAATTAGGTCTCTTAGCTCATCCACCTGTGATATGCCTGTCGAACCAAGTTGAAAACTGAAAGAAACTTGTTATATTAACTTAGCATGAGGGCTACATCTTAACCTTTTGAACTACAATGTCCTTAAATTTGCTGCATGATATTCTGAAACAATTGAAGTTACAACTCTAAAACAAGTTAGCTTCCTATGAGCAAAGAGTTTGTCCGATGTTGGTTCATTGAGGAACCAATGGGGTTCTTTTTTTTTCTTAATAAAGTCAACAAATTTTGATTAAAAACACCCAGTTGGTATTAAAAAATGTAGTAGATGACTCTTCCTGAATCAGCTGAATGAATTTCTGAAAGATATGTACTTACAACTCTAAAGCAAGTAAACTTCCAATTAGCAACAACTTCGTTCATGGCTGGTTTCACCAGGAGCCAATGTCATCCTTTTTCCTTTTTGGGTGATAGTTAACAAATTTCATTATTGAACACCAACTCAAAGTATAAAAGTTGTACAAGATGTGTATATGGTCTACTTAATTGCCGTAAGGAACCAAATTTTCAAACATGTGCACTAACTATTTTTTAACCAGCATTTTTGTGAAGTTACCCCCACAACACGCATTTCTCAGCACTTACGATTTTGTTTTTATTTTGGGTCAATATCCTTTTTTCAAAATTGTTTTAGTCGATATCTTACACCTCCTCTCCTCTAGTTTAACAAAAATATAGACCTCTCCTCTAGTCTAAATAATAACAAGAAATTCTTCTACTAATGCAAGAGTCGACTGGTGATAATCTACGTCTTCTGATTAAAATTTATATCCATATTAAAATGTCATTAACTTAGAGTTTCTTAGTGTTGCCATAGTTCTCTTGTGAGTACATGAAAATATGTAATTCAAAATAGTTTTTGGTGTATTTGCCGTCTGCTTTGCATGGGGTGCCCAAGGTCCTCTGAGGGGCGATCCTTTTCTGTGATACACCACTGGCAGCATCATCGAAGAAAAAAAAAATTAATTAACCCTCCCCCCCACCGGGTCAAAAGAAAAGAGATAACAAGAAACAAAAACTAGAATAGAGCTTCTGACTGCAGCTTTATCTTCTTAACATTATACCAAACCAGATCAACATGGGGTCCCATATTATATTATGCACACTTC
Organism: Nicotiana knightiana; assembly: GCA_005239525.1. NCBI lineage: Eukaryota > Viridiplantae > Streptophyta > Magnoliopsida > Solanales > Solanaceae > Nicotiana > Nicotiana knightiana. Next base: position 61,533 of record ML396389.1, on the reverse strand, counting down.
AGATGTCTAGCCTTGGGGGAGGGAGGTTATAATGCTCCCCATTGGTAGAGGAAGTGAGTTGTTGTCTTCTTATATGGTCTTGGGCAATTCCCACATCCAAGGTCCATCTTCTTTATTCTTACAACCCCCACTACTTGAATCAACATTCTTTACTTCCGCCAAAAAAGCATAGGACAAGTAGACCCAATATCTCATCTTCGTTCAATCATAAAGATAATAGTAAATGGACAAAAGAGGGAAAGTAAAGGAAAACAAAGACCCTGAAGGGGTTTCAGGATGAGATGAACTAGGCAGCAGTAGGGCCATGATAGATATCGAGGACTCAAGGAGGGTGTGACAACGGTTTAAGGTCTCAAGGATGGTGGTGACTAATGTGAGTTGACAAGGAAGTGGAGTTTATGTGTGTGAGAGGGGATCAAAGCTCAACAGGGAAAAGGAAGAGTGTCTTTTCACTTTTGGAGGGTATCAGCAGGATGAAAGTTATATTGATGACATCAACCATTTGAGTGGAGCATATCACACTCAAAATGTGAAGATGTTTAATATTAGAGAGCCTATGATATTATTTAAACGAAAATGAAGGTCTATTTAGTTTCCTTAAACTAGAGGGGAGGTCCAAATAATTGACATTATTATTTTTTGTATTCTTTTATGTGGGGTTGGGGGGTGGGGTGGGGTGGGGCGAGGATGCAGGAAAAGAGGTAGTTACAGATTTTTTAATTTCAAGAGGGGGAAATGAATTATAATTTATCAAACTTTCTTTTAGAGGGTTCCAAAATAATAAAATAAACCAAGATTCCAGACATCTGACATCTGCATGCACTTGTTTTTCTTTAACAATTCTCATCTTCAGGCCATCCTTTTCTTTTCATAGAACAGTTTTTTTTCGTTATGGCAGGGTCTCGTCAGAACAGAACTTTGTTCAAAAAATACTTCCTGTTGACCATCATTGTCTAAGGACCTCCTCTCTAGTTTTCAGAATTCCACCACCCTTTAGTTTAAGATGGCATTCCGAAAAACCTGCCTTTTTGAAGTCATATTGACTTTTAAATTTCATGACTATCACCGATTTTTTGGATTAGAGTATTGCCGTAATTATCAGTCTCCATTTACCATGTTTCTTGAAAGAAGTACGGTCCTTTAGCATAATAATTATATAGTGGCATAATAGTCATTAATATTATACTAATGGGGGTGAAAACATAAAACTTCCTTGTAATACTCATTAATTTAATTACTACTCCCTCCGTTTCATTTTATGTGTCTTAGTTTGATGAGACACAGAGTTTAAGAAAAGTAAGGAAGACTTTGGAATCTTGTAGTCTTAAATTAAAGACATGTGTAATATACTAAAATGCCTTTGAATCTTGTGGTCTTAATTATGCTACGTGAAGTTGTGGAGTTAAACAGTTACTAAATATAGAAAGAGGCATTCTTTTTGAGACCGACTAAAAAGGAACTTAAGACACATAAATTGAAACAGAAGGAGTACATGATATGGAGAGGAAGCATTTCTTATGCTACATTGACAACAAAGATATTAGATTACCCTCTAGAATTAGAGATAAATCTAATTATTTACTATGGCTACTTTTAAATAGAACTTCTCTTTCCTGTACTTTTAAATGGTATGGAGCTAGCATTTTACTGTTTGACAGTTTTCCTCTTTTTGACCAGCTAGCTTCCTTGTAGGTTTTGTACAGGAGCTAGCATTTTGTTCTCTTTTGTAGTTTTGCATCTTCTTGATGCCTCACTAATGCAATTTACTTGCTTCATCAAAAAAACTTCTCTTTCCTGTATGATGTTCCATGGCTAAAGTTGAAAATGAACAGTTTAAACCAACACAATTAGTTTAAGGCCTGCAGAACTTAGTTGGGGATGACCGGGATGTAACTGAAACTTTGAAGCTAGCTGGAGGAATCGAGCATGATTTTGTGCATTTGAAGAATAGCCTTTTATCCTTGATGTCTTTTTGGTGTATCCGTGAGATTCCTATTTGTATAGAGATTGGGTGTCTTTAACAGAGAACCATTTATTTTTGTTGGTTTCTCTACTTTTTCGTATACTACAGGAGCATTTCCTCCCAATGTTTTCAATGCAATTATCTTTTACTGGGTAAGAAAAAAGCTAGATGGAGGTTCTTCGACTTAGCATAAACTGGAACTGAGGTAAGTGTAATTAACCCTAAAACTTGAATATGATCAACTTTAAAAGTGAGGTAACAGGTAGCCAATGGAATAGTCTTTTCTTTTGGTTTCCCATCAGGTGGAATAGTCGAGGTGTGCGCAAGCTGCCCGGGATGACACCGTTGTCAAAAAAATAAAAATAAATAAATAAAGAAGAAGAAAGTGAAAAGTAAGAACAAATGTCTGGTAATAAAATTAAATGACCTACAAATGGGCTTAATGTTTAATTATAAGCAACATCATTGCCGAGTTATCGAGCCATGTTGCTAAATATGTACAAAAAGCCATTCTGCTGTTGAAATTTCCATTTGCATGTTATTTGACAGTTTATATTGTTCCATTGAAGAAATTGAAATTCTTCTTTTCCCTCTCTCTCTGTCTCTATTTTTTTTTGGGGGGGGGGGG
>ML396389.1:0-58104 GCA_005239525.1 Nicotiana knightiana | reverse complement strand
TGGGAGGGGGGGGGGTCTGATGGGCGGGGAGACCTTTTGGGACATGAATGAGCTGATAAGTTTGTGTTACTGAAGGATGATCTGGCAGGGAGCATGTTGGAGAACTGCAAGCAGTCTTTGGCTGTTATACAAAGAATTGTGGAATCAACCTCAGGTGATGAGGGGTTGATGTTTGAAGCTTTAAATCTTCATGATGAGCTTCGACAAGTCATTTCCAAGTACGAGGAAATGGAAGCAGCGCTAGAGTTGGGAGAAAGACTGCCTAAAACACCTGAAGATGGAAGTGGCCTGCCTAATACAGCTCTTGAATCGGGAGAAAGACTGCCACCTAAAACACCTGAAAATGGAAGTGGCCTGCTCGATGTTGCTGATACCAGTGAAGCCAATTTAGAGAAGCCGGCTTTAAATGCAAGCGAAAGCCATGCTGTAGCCCCTACAAAAGAAGAAAGCAATCAGTCGCACCCTGAAGTTGTAAAACCGGGCATTTCACTGGAATAGAGGCTTGATTAGATGAGGTAAACCAGACGTGGTAGTGTTTCTTGTTTTCCTTTCTAATTTATCAGTTATGTAGTTTGCTTTTAGGAATGAGTGCGTCTGTTTTTGTGTATATGTATAACTGGGCATAATTATCAAACATCAGCTTGTAATAACTACTACATGAGATTTCAAGTTATAATTTCGGAAGTGGCATTCTGTCCATCAGCTGACTATTCTTTTGTGAATTTGAAACCTGTCACCTTTGCCTTGTGTACGAATTAGCTATAAATGCAAAAAAAAAGAAAAAAAAGAAAAGAGAGGTGGAAGAACAGAAATACTTTCTCCTAGCTTGTAGCAGCACTCTCTCAATGGGGACTGATATGTGAATCTCAAAACCTAGTAAAGTCCCACGAGTGGGGTCTGAGAGGATAGTATGTACGCAGATCTTACCCAAAGGCGGATGCACCTTCAACGAAGTGGTGTTACATGACATTGCTTCGTCAGAAAAAATTACTTAATGTACAAGTTGTCTCTTGGTGTGTTGGTTATGTGCTTTATTTTACTCTAAGTGGTTAGAGGTTCAAACCTCAACTAGCACATAAATTTTAGAAATATTTGAGAGTCTTTATGGTTAACATTTGTGGTTAAGTGGGATTGGACTCAGGACCTTTTCAAATTTAAGAATCAACAAAACCAAGAAGCTAAGGCTATTTATTGTCTACAATATAGAGAATTTCTACTCATACTATAAGGCAATTTATCATACTTGCTTTTTCTTGTTATTTTCTACGAATACACGTGAATCCCCTTCTAGTATGCACAGCTCATACAGGGACTGCTCTGATTTTCTGGGAATCTAGCAATACAAATGGTTGCGTCAAGTTTTCTCTTGTAGAACTGAAAAGGAGAATGACTTCTATTCCACAAAAATAAAAGTATCAATTTTTCTTCCCTTTCTTGTAATGGAATATCCAGACAAGTTCACGGGGGCCGTCTATGTATTTGGTATTTCTTATGAAAGTTTAAATTTTATCAATCTAGACATATCTGTCATCCCTACTTGTATGGATCATTTGTTTACTTTTTTATTATTATTATTAAAATTTGACTGTTGTTAGATTAAGAATAATTATCATGTACTGTTGAGAAAATCTCTCACACAAGAACATTCGAATAGATCATAAAGTTTATCAATTTGTAAAAGTCTTGCTAAACTTTATGTCAAAAAATAGTCTATTGATAACTCTAAAATAGATTCAATGTACGAACAATGGTTTTGATAGGGTAGTAACAACTTCTTTATCCTTAATAATATAATCTTGTATTTGAGTCATACGTATGGAGTCACTTTTGTTAAGGAGTGGTCTTAATAGGGGTATCAGACACTGGGTGAAAAATCAAAAATAAAAATCGAAATACACATCTACTTTAAGTTGCCCAATATTTTCATCTGGCTACCGGACTAAGGCTTGTATCTACTAAATACATTAAATAGCATAATTATGTGTCAATTTAACTTTGCACACTTACTTGGCATAAGACGTGAGAAACTACTAAATTGAGCTTGACTTCTTGCACAGCCGCTAACATGGATTCTACAACGGTAAAGATTAAGATCCCTCCCTTTATTAACTTACCCCAATAGAATCACAAAGATAATAAACCCCAAATTCTCTCATCTTCTCCCCTTCTTCTCCCGTGGTAAATCTGCGACTATACTGAAATAGAAGAATTCAAGCTTCAATTTTTTTTTCTTCTCACTGTAATTTAAGATTCAAGTTTCTTTTCCTCACATCAAATCAAGCTTCAATTTCTTTGTTTCTTCCTTGCACTACATAACCTCTGCCGAATATGGTGTACTTATGTCGATGTGGGCTTGTTGCAAAGTTCCAAACTTCCTTGACTGACAAAAACCCAGGTCGCAAATTCTACTGCTGCCGTTTGGGAAAAGTAAGTATTTTTGTTAAATCTTTTTTAAAATTCTCAGAATCTTCAATCTCAAGTCACACCTTTCTTCCTTGTAGGCATTTGGTGCATGCAAGTTCTTTATGTGGCATGATGATAAGATGTCCGAGCAACCAAGGAGGGTTATTTGTCGTGTCTTAAAGAAAACTAACAAATTTGAATGACAAAACGCTTGATTGAAGTGGGTTGTGGCTCTAATGTTACTTTATATAAGGTGGACTTAGCTTAAGGCTACTTAGTTTCCAGCAATTTGTTATGGATTAATGGGTGGTTTAGGGTAGGTTTTGTTCAGTATTTTGTAATTTGTAATCTGCAGTTTGTTCTAGCATTGGTTTGGCCTATTGGTCATTGTTAATCTGCAGTTTTACCTTATGTTTGTGCAGATTATGTAATGTACCAAATTGTTCATTCTCTTAATATGATTCCAATATTCGTTGTTCATTACTCTAAGTTGTCTTTATGAATAATTTTCAATGAGTTATGAGAACAATTCAATCAAATGCCAACTATATGCGCATTGCAACTAGTAGCTCCAAAATATTATAGATAAGTGGCTTATATATGGCTTCAAAATAAACATCAACGAGTAGTCATAGGAAATTACGTGTCAAAATAAAAGTTTTAAGTTGCCTTCTAGATCTAACAGTTTGTTACATATTCAAAACAACGACAATCTAACATCAACTATTTATCAATAGCTTCTCTTTCATGTGTTGATATTCTTGAGGATTTTGTGCTGGTTGGAGCTGTTGATGATTGGTTTTTTCTGTTGGATGCACTTATATGTTGCAATTGTGCAGTTATGACTGCTTTTCTACCCCTAAATTTCAGGCCATGTGGTTGGAAACCAATATCAATATTAGTCTCAACTGCACTCGTCACAACATTTTCACCCTTGATGAGTCTTTCAGAAGTTGTACCAAGGTGGAATGTCACAATATCATGACATATCAGTCACATGCATTTGGATTGCCATAATATTAGTAAAAAAATATGTGCTTGTTAACTTACATTTAGGACTGTTCTGGATGTTGTAAGATCTACAAACACACCATAGCCAGTTGTTCTTAGTCTCTTCCCTCCAACATTTAATGTTTCTGAACTTGTAGCCCCCAATGGAATACATGGCCCCCTTTTTCATCTTCATAATCATTTCCTCTCTTTTGTCCAATTCCTCTTCCTCTTCCCTTTCCCCTACTTCTACCTGCATGTGCAGTGCCAACTCCTAGATTGGTTATTCCCCTTCTCTTGTCTCTACCTGGTACAATGCCAACACTTTCATTGTCTCTCCCCCTGACTTTGTCTACAGGTACATTCTCAGAACATCTTCTTACTTTTGAGGTGTCAGAACAGATAGATATAGGGACTACATTTGAAGCTTGATGGTTGGACTGTGCTTGTTGACTGGACTGCGGTTGTTGGTTGGACGGTGATTGTTGGCTGGTTTGTGCTTGTTAGCTTGAGTGTCCTAATCCAGCCTGCAAGGAATTATTTTGGTAAATATAACCTATTAATGGCATGCAAGCAATTTAAGGATTGGATTAACTTACAGTTGCAATACAGTGAACTTTGTTGTGTCTTTGTTTAAGGCACCTTGAACATGTCATTTTTACTCTTTTCCTTGACCACTTGCCATATTTCTTTTTATGCTTATACTTACCTTTTCTTCTACACCTCTTAGGTCTTTCTAGCATTACTTTATGCTCTAGAGGCTCAATGGTGGAATTATTGGTAGCAGGACACATTTTCAATGTTGGTATTGGTTGAATAACATATTGATAGGCCCTAAGAAAGTAGTTCTTTTTGTACCATTTGTTCACTTGAATTCCAGGTTATAATGGTAATAAGTACATATTGCATGTGCGCGCGGAATCCCCCTTAATTGTCGAGACCTACATGTACAAGTCTTCCTCAATATGTCAACAATAAACCTAAGTTGACCCTCTTCAATCTCAAACCCATTCTCACCATTCCTCATTACTATCTCCTAATGGTAGTCTGGCCATTGGTGAAATATCTAAAATCCAAGTTTCAGCAAATTTCCTCATCACTACATGCCTAGTCATAATATTGTGCCTAATCTTCTATAATATGCTAACGACCGACTTGTGTCTAGGCCCCAATATTCAAGAATTAAAAGTTTCAGACATGTTATTGTCTACTACATCATATTTAGCATGCTCAGTGAAATATGCTCTACACCAATACTCTTTATCATAGCACAATAAATCTTCACAAATGCCCTTCCCTAACATACTTAAAGCTACTAACTCTTTTTTAAATTTTACCTCAAATGATGACTTTGCACATTTCCATAATTGTTCTCTTCTCTCCTCTCATTTCCACTTCTTAGATCAGTTTGACCAAATTTGTCTAGCACACATCCTGTGTTCAACACATGGCATCAACTCATTAATGGCTGGTACAAGCCCCTGCAAAACAGAATGAAGTTGAATCAAAACAGACATAATCAATTAAAATCAATAAGTAGTAAATACAGGTAATAAGATACCTTTTGCATGTCTGACTAAACAGTTAATTTCTCTCCATTGCCAAGTTCCAAATTTGCAATTAGATGCTCTAAGAACCAACTCCAATAATGTGCGGTCTCTTGGTCTACAACTGTCAACGCTATTGATACATTTGTTGGTTGCCATTCTTCCCCATTGCTATTAGCAGTTCACCTTTACAAGCACCTTTTAAGAAGCAACCATCAAAGCCTATAATTATCCTACACCCTTCTATCCACCCTTCTTTAAAGCATCAAAACAGACATAAAAATACACAAATAGATTCTTCCCAGGTGTGGTGCATGTGTCAGTTCTAATCCAGCATGAGCTCCAAGGATTTGTTTGCTTTATCATGTTAGCATAATCACAAAGTCTTGAAAACTCTAACTTCCAATCACCCATAAATTTCCTTATCACTCTTATTTTAGCCTTGTAACATATTGATCTACCAACATATAAGCCTAATTTGTCTCATACCAAATCTTGAATTTCCAAAATTGTAATTCCAGGCTAAGATGTAATCCTGTCTTTAAACTTGTTAGCAATAAACTTGGAAGTGCACATTTTGTTCTTATTATATGTTGGAAATTTATGGACACGGTAGTAAGTCTTTACCATGAAGTCTCTTATATTTTTTATTTCACTAGCATACAATAACCATTTGCATCTCTTGTACTTGCACTTCACTCTAATTCTGTTACTATCATTAGGTCTCAACTTTAACTGAAATTTGAACTCAACTGCATATTTAGCTACATCTTCTTTAAGTTCCTTAACATTTTCAAACACCATACCAAGATCAAATATAGCTAATATACAATCTGGATCATACCTAACCTTGTTACTTTTTTTTCTCCTAGGTAAATCAACCCCAGGTTCAACAGCAAGATCGAACTCATCTTCACTATCATCGCTACCAACATCTGAACAATCAATATAATCCTCATCACCAGCTAGTTCACCAACATACCTAGCAGCCTTGTTTCTTCTAATATCCTCAAACCCTATATCTATACCAGCTTTGTCACGACCCAAACCGGAAGGCTGCGAAGGGCACCCGGTACTTTGCTCAACCGAGCACCAACGTAACATATCTTTCTTATCGTAATATAATGGGTAAATGTGCCAAAAGGGTCATCATGACATAACCGAAATAAAACATAAGGGAATGCTAGACATAGGACGACCTAACATGATATAGTAACTTATATATGTGACCTACGAGCCTATAAGGCTGACATGATGATTTGTAAACTCAAAACATAGGCCGACAAGGAAATACAAGTACCCATATACCTGACATCTGTCTACAAGCCTCTAAGAGTACATAAACATCATAAAGGTCGGGACAGGGCCCCGCCATACCAATCAATACATGTCCCAATCATACTGACCAAATAGGCAACTCTAGAGCAAGTGGAGTGCATCAATACCTTCCGCTTAGCTGATAGCATTCTAGGAGGACTGTCAACCTATCTATCGAGACCTGCGGGCATGAAACGCAGTGTCCCCAGGCAAAAATGACGTCAGTACGAATAAAGTACTGAGTATGTAAGGCAGGAAAGCATAAATAAGAACAGTAATGTAAAGTGAGATAGAGGAGATACAACTTGTAGCATCTGAGTGACTCTGAGAGATAGTCACATGAAATGCGTGATACATATATATACATAATCTTTTAAAAACTTCCGCCTCTGTGGGAATCATCATCATCATATCGTACCCGGGCTCGAAGAGGACTCGGTAAAAACATAACCGACCATCATAAGGCTCGGTAGAATCGTACCCGGCCACGTGGAGCTCGGTAAACCCAACAGATCAGTAGTTGCACAATAGGTGCCATACCCGACCGACTATAGCGCGGCTCGGTAGAGTAAAATAGATACTTATATATAATGCATGCTGGACTCATGGAATCACGCTCTAAACCTTTCGGAGTGACGTAAGGTAGTTGCACCTTCTATTAACATTATGGACATCATACCATGAATATGAACTTCACTAGGACTCAAGGATTATACATACTTTCTCAGAATAAATTTGTAAGGAAAGAACAACATTGACCACCTTAGTTGCTAGGATTAGATTCATTATGAAATAGCGTATCGATTATGTTCGTTTCACTTTAGATCATGCCAAAAGAATGAAGGAAGAGCCGTTACATACCTTATCACAATCTTTCCACTCACCAAGTTGAACTCGCCTCTTCGCACCTTAATCTACAACGATGATAATAATACTATCATTCAGTTATGAAAGGTACAACTATTGCACAACGAACGACAAGTTTATTTTGTATAAAAACGGGCAGCATCTCCCTTATTATCCTTACTTCCTCCAAATTCAGGATAACACCAAAAACACAAGAACACAACAACAACAACATATATACATTATTTTCCAGACTTATATACACCACAAAATACTACAAAACAGCCCAACACACTGCAATCTCTTCATACACAAAACGACCATCGAAGTAGTGTCAAACGACCCGGAAATGTTACGACAAATGAGCAGCCCAACACCCTACATATATATGGTGTTTATACACAAACTTCCTCCTCTAAAACTCCACAAAAAAGTAGTGAAATACGCATCCCAACAGTAACAGAAAAGAGTCCACAACACAGTCCGCTGCAAGTCAAATAACTCGAACTCACGGCTTCCAATCATCGTCCCGTGAGTTCTATCTATTAGGAAACACATTTATCAACCTTCCTTGATATTTAAACACTTAAATACAGATATTAAACATTTATTAACTATGAATTACCTTCCAAAACTCTAACTACAAAGAAAAAAGAGAGGTGGTATAATGGCACTTACGTCGTAGGGATCGTTTTGATGTTATCGCTTCTCGATTTCATGGCCGAGATGATATTATTATTTGAAACCCTAGAAGATAGATTAAGGATATGTTTATGGGTTTTCTCTGATCGTGTTATACTTAAAAATGAAGAGAAAGCCGACCCAAGACTTATATATATCAACTTTGGAAAAGTTAAAGAGGTGCTAGCTTGGCACCCTAGCATTGGCCCATCTTCTGACGCTTATATCTTTTTATTCGGATGTCGTATGAACGAACGGTGAAGAGAGTTGGAAACTAAATTCCAAGACCTTCAATTTGGTATATAATATGTCCTAATAAAACCTAATATAACACACGAAATGTATTGCTCAAAAAGCTATAGTGAACCACCTACTTGTCACTTATGATGTCTGCGCAGTCTCGCAAAACTGCAAATATCTCTCTACTCTTATGTTGTATCGATGAAAGGTTTAATGAGTTTGAAACTAGACTCATAGATATTCAATTTGGTTAGTAGATCTTCCAATAATTCCAAGAATATTGGGAGACAATCTCAGTTATATTTGACCTAATTTTCAGCACATTATGAATGTAATTTGTAAAGACCTTTGCCAACTTTTGTTCCACAACTTGCTTGACTTCAAAACGTAGCACATGACCATAATACGACAAACATAACTCATAGAATAACCTCCTTATCATGTAATGAACCATAGTCTCACCATAAATTACATGTTATAACATTCCAAACTCGTTTACTTTCGACGAAACTTATTTTCTTCAATTGGTTTAGCTTCTAAGCTTTCCAACCATCTTGGTACTCATTATTCATGATCTTAAATATTTGTAACCTCCAAGGTAACATGATTAACTTACTTTATGTTCTTCCAAATATAATCTTATTTCTAAGCTTACATCAATTGACTTACGACGTACTCTCAAGTACGAAAACATGGGGTGTAACATCATTCCCCCCTTTGGAACATTCGTCCTCGAATGTTGACTAATGCACTTATCTGTCTCTTAAGAAATAGCTCTTACGAATACTTTAATATTGTCTTTTCCATCTAGGGAGTTGTTCGGTGAATAAATCCAAAGGCTAGGGCATTCCCCCCATTAGGCCTCTTTCTCACACCACGACTTGTGATCGAAATTCTTCCAATATCGTAACTGTTTCTACCTTCTTTCATGCAGCATGTACGATTCTAACCTTGAATGTACGCCAATGCGACTCTTATCTCCTTTTTCCGTTAGCTTTTAACCAAATCTTTAGGCTTCACTTTATGAACATATATAGTACTATGACAAGTTGTCCCTCTGGCATCTATAGGTGTACTAAAGTTCTTTGCTTGGTACTTTGTTGAACTTACGACTATTGTTATATCTTGTTTCATGACCTCAGTTATCTATGCTTATGGCTTTATCACAACTAGGGAGGTCATACTGTACCATAACTCTTACTTCAGTTTATTATTATTGAGGCTTGCCACCCAACTCCAGGTTACTCTCTCACTGCTTATCTTATATGTATAAATCTAAGCCATTTAATGCTTCCTTATTACCGTTCATCTTAAGAATGACAGCCTAGTCTCATCTACTCTTATGTCGTATCGATGAACGGTTTAATGCATTTGAAAGTAGACTCATAGATCTTCAATTTTGTTGGTAGATCATCCAATAATTCAAATAATATTGGGAGAAAATATCAGTTACATTTGACCTAATTTCAGCACATTATGAATGTAAATTGTGAAGACCTTTGCCAACTTTTGTTCCACAACATGCTTGACTTCAAAACGTAGCACACGACCATCAACGACAAACATAACTCATAGAATAAACTCTTTATCATGTAATTAACCATAGTCTCACCCTAAAGTACATGTTATAACATTCCAAACTCGTCTACTTTCGACGAAACTTATTTTTTTCAATTGGTTTAGCTTCTAAGCTTTCCAACCCTCTTGGTACTCATTATTCATGATCTTAAATATTTGTAACCTCCAAGGTAACATGATTAACTTACTTTATGTGCTTCAAAATATAATCTTATTTCTCAGCTTACATCAATTGACTTACGACCTACTCTCACGTACGAAAACATGGGGTGTAACAAACTTCCCCTAAAATGATTTCCTCAGGCACTGCAACTTTCTTTATTTTCTGCACATAATTAGTAATGGCAACCTTCTTAGTTCTCTTTTCATCACTGATTGTCACGACCCAACCTATGGGCCACGACGGGCACCCGGTACCTTATTCAACCGAGTACCAGTATAACATATCTTTCTTATCATACTATCACGGGTAAATGTGCCAAAATGGTCATCATGACATAATCGAAATAAAACATAAGGGAATGCTAGACATAGGACGACCTAACATGATATAGAAACTTATACATGTGACATACGTGCCTATAAGGCTTACATGACCATTTGTAAACTCGAAACATAGGCCGACAAGGCCATACAAGTATCCATATACTTGACATTTGTCTACAAGCCTCTAAGAGTACATAAACATCAAAAAGGTAGGGACATGGCCGCGCCATACCAGTCAATGCATGTCCCAATCATACTGACTAAATAGGCAACTCCGGAGCAAGTGGAGTGCAGCAACACCTTCCGCTGAGCTGATAGCCTACTAGGAGGACTATCAACCCATCTATCGGGACCTGCGAGCATGAAACGTAGCGTCCCCAGGAAAAAGGGACGTCAGTACGAATAAAGTACTGAGTATGTAAGGCAGAGAAGCATAACTAAGAATATTAATGTAAAGAGAGATGTAGGAGATACAACCTGTAGCATCTGAGTGCCTCTGAGAGATAGTGCCATGAAATGCGTGATACATATATATACATAATATTTTAAAAACATCCGCCTCTGTGGGCATCATCATCATCATATCATACCCAGCCTCGAAAAAGACACGGTAAAAACATACCCGACCATCATAAGGCTCGGTAGAATCGTACCCGGCCATGTGGAGCTCGGTAAACCCAATTGATCACTAGTTTCACAATAGATGTCGTACACGGACGACTATAGTGCGGCTTGGTAGAGTAAAATAGATACTGTATATAATGCATGTTGGACTCATGGAATCACACTCTAAACTTTTCAGAGTGACGTAAGGTAGTTGCACCTTCGATTAATATTATGGACATCATACCCTCAATATAAACTTCACTAGGACTCAAGGATCATACATACTTTCTTAGAATAACTTTTTAAGGATAGAACAACATGGACAACCTTAGTTGCTAGGAGTAGATTCATTATGAAATAACGTATCGTTTACGTTCGTTTCACTTTAGATCATGCCAAAAGAAATAAGAAAATACCTTAATATACCTTTTCACAATCTTTCTACTCACCACGTTGAACTCGCCTCTTTGCACCCTAATCTACAATAACGATAATAATACTATCATTAAGTTACGAAAGGTACAGCTATCGCACAACGAACGACAAGCTTATTTTGTATAAAAATGGGCAGCATCTCCCCTATAATCCTTACTTCCTAAAAATTCAAGATAACACCAACAACACAAGAAAACAACAACAAAAACATATGTGCATTATTTTCCAGCCTTATATACACCATAAAATACTACAAAACAACCCAACACACCGCAATCTCTTCATACATAAAATGACCACCGTAGTAGTGTCAAACGACCCGGAAATGTTACGAAGAACGATCAGCCCACCACCCTAGATCTATATGGTGTTTCTACACAACCTTAATCCTCCAAAACTCCATAAAATAGTAGTGAAATACTCAGACCAACAACAACATAAAACAGTCCACAAAACAGTCCGCTACAAGTGAATAACTCGAACTCACGGCTTCCGATCACCGTCCCGTGAGTTCTTACAAGTATAGAACGAATTACCATGAATTTACACCAGAAAAAATGGATAAAAGAGAGTAGTAAACTTACCTTATTTTTTGTATAACTCAACCCTTATCTTGGTTCTTCAAATTCTAGGTTTTACCCCCAATTAGAACTTGAAAGGGAGAGAAAATCAATTAGGGTTTGTGGGTAATTTTTGGGAGGAAGTTTGCATGGGTTTAGGTCTGGTTGTTTGTGATATATAATGAGGGTTATAATGCAGGAGACGAGACCTTAAATAAGCTCTTTGGACGACACGAAATTGATTCTTTTTGGTCTCTCATTTAACCAAGTAGGTGACACACCTACTTGTCAACTAGCAACCTGCACAGTCTCGCAAAAATGCTTATATCTCTCTACTCCGATGACGTATCGACAAACGGTTAAATACGTTAGAACCCAGACTCGTAGATATTAAATTTGGTAGCTATATCATACCCTAATTCCAAGTATATTGGGAAAAAAATATCATCTACATTTGACCTAAATTTTAGCATATTTGTGAATGTAACTTGTGATGATCGCTGCCAACTTTTGTTCCACAAGTCTTGACTTCAAAATGTAGCACGACTTTCATACGACGAAAATAACTCATATCATAACCTATTTATCATGTAATTAACCATAGTATCATACTAAAGTACATGTCATAATATTCCAGATGTGTCGACTTTCGACAAACTTATTTTCTTCAATTTGCTTAGCTTCTAAGCCTTCCAACCCTCTTGGTACTTGCTGTCCATGATCTTAAATATTTGTAACCTCCAATGTTAACATGATTAACTTACTTTATGTACTTTCAAAGACGATCTCATTTCTATGCTTAAATAAATTGACTTACGACGTACTCTCACGTACGAAATTATGGGGTGTAACATTATTCACCCCTTTGGAACATTCGTCCTCGAATATTGAATGATGCAATTATCTGTGTCTTAAACAATAGTTTTTATGAATATTATAATATTGTCTTTGCCATCTAGGAAGTTGTTCGGTGAATAAATCCAAAGGCTAGGGCATTCCCCCCTTTAGGCCTCTTTCTCACACCACTACTTGTGGTCGAAATTATTCCAAACTCGTAACTGTTTCTACCTTCTTTCATGCAGCCGGTACGATTCGAACCTTGAATGTGCGCCAATGCGACTCTTATCTCCTTTTTCCGTTAGCTTTTAACCAATCTCTACGCTTCACTTTGTGAACATATATAGCAATATGACAAGTTATCCCTCTGGCATCTATAGGTGTACTAAAGTTCTTCGCTTGGTACTTTGTCGAACTTATGACTATTGCTATATTTTGTTTCATGGCCTCAGTTATCTATGCTTATGGCTTTACCACAACTAGGTAGGTCATATTGTACTATAACTCTTACTTCGGTTTATTATTATCGAGGCCTGCCACCTAACCCCAGGTTACTCTCTCCCAGCTTATCCTATATGTATAAATCTAAGCCATTTAATGCTTCTTTATTATTTTTCATCTTAAGAATGACATCCTAATCTCATCTCATACTTTGTAACTTTCACCCGTCAATTGTTTATTCACCTTAATGTTGATCTATAATCTACCACTGATAACTTGAAACCTCTTATGTAATATATCGTCACTAGGGTTCACGTCTCATCGATCAATATCTGAAGTGATTTTCCTGATCCACTTGGGGATGATACTATACTCCAATAACTGTATTTCATAGCATCCCAATGTGATTCATCCTATGAGGGTATTCTAATCCCGTGCAGTTCATGAAATCCTTTTTCTCAAAATCATTACTCAATCAAAGGCCTAAACGTCATCCTATTATCATTTATCTCATTTACACCCTTACTTTAACACCAAGTAGCATTCCATCTCTTCTAAATGCTACTAGTTTTAAACTCCTTTGAGTTCACTCATGCTCTACTGAGATTTTTATAACTTTATGGAAACCATCAACTCTCTTGTTATAATGGGTTTAATCCCGAGGACTTACCTATTCTTGTCACCTTATCACTCACCTTTTCTTATCCTTACTCCTGTCTAGATAAAACCTTGTCGCTATACCATACTTTAGCTTGCGACCTACACATATCTATTTATATTACTCGCAACCTTCATTTTAACATGCTAGCACCATAGATTTCCTTTCATGCCTTCTCAGTTGTCTTAAAATGTAAGCAACTACTTTTCATGGTCGTTATGCCACTTGCTGCATGGATACTTGGCTTATCTTAGTCCCTACAAATACTGGAGTTCCCTGTAACTCATATGATCTCAATTATCAACTCTTGATTTTTTTTCTTCTTCCCATTCATTAGCCACGATAGGTGCCATTTTCTTATGGAGTGCATACAATATTATAGTGAGACTGCTGTTACAAGACCATTTCATCTTTAGGTCACTATGCTTATGTTGAAGACTTCTTCCTTGTTTCCTCAGCTAGTATTTCATTGCATTGCTTAGGGAAGACCCTCTGACTTTTGTAAAGCCACGATTTTATTTTATTGTAAACCCCACAGTATTTCTGATGTTCTTACTTGCCTATAATTATCCTTAGTTACTTACCTCCACGCCCTTGTGCTCGTAAGTTGATTCTGAATTGAAATTTTAGTTGTCTCCCTAGTGGCACCCTCTTTTATTTCTGCAACACTTATACGGTACCTTTAACTACCCAACCTTCTATCTTAACATTACTCAAGGATCACGATGACATCATATATGCGAGATTGAATTCCCTATGATGGGTTTCACTACGTTTATCTTGCATGATCTGTTGATTTATCTATGACCTCTTGTTTAGCTATCACTAGGCTCTTTCTGAATCAACTACAGACTACTCGTTGGTCCACTCTCATATCTGTATTTTATGTAATGCCTCTTGGGTTATGTCATTTGTCTTAACTTACCTCTCATACGGGATTCTTATGTATCAAGTGTTCATTTCCACTTATTTATCAATATCGTCGAGTGTGAAACCCTTATTGATTCTCCCCAACATCATGTTTGCATAATGTTCTGGGGTCATATTATATCTGTAAGATCTGAATAAATGCAATCTCATTCCTTCCATCTTTTTACCATATTCTTCCTTTACCATTCGATATTTACCTCTTCATCTTTGGCGTTCACATCTTCACTGAGATATTACTGGCCTTGCGGTAACCCTTCTACACCAAGTATAATTGAATTTCTTACACACAAGGGTGACACCTGGTGTAACTGGCAGATTTAGTCCCTTAAGCTTAACTCTGCTCATAGTGTTTGCTTTAGGGAAGCATTTTCGTGAATGACCTTTAAAGGTTATTCTTCTGTTTTCCTAAAAATTATTGTCTAAACACGATCTCTAAAATTCTCACGATGCTGACTATTACCAATTCCCTCGATCCCTAATTCATGTTCGGTTTTTTTTTTTAACTATCCCATGCTAATTTCTATTACTCGGGGGGTCTAACTTTTCTTTCTGGTAATCGCGTTGGACTCACCGACTCATTTCATGAAATGAGGATATGGCTTTAGGGCCTATAATTTTATTGTCTCAAGGCATGTCTCCTCTTGTCTTTTCCTTTACTTGACTATAGACTCTGACATCCTGTCATATTTTGATTTACCGTTATCACTCATTTCTCACATCTTACTCATAATGCTATGTCTATTACCTTATTATGAAACTTCAACAAAACAACATTTCACTTTTAAAACCCTTTGCACCGTCTCATTGGCTCTTGGGTCTACCAATATTCACTCTTTACTCTGGGCAGGAGTCATCCTTAGGTAAATATTCATCCCTTATAGGATTCCAATGCCTATCTTCTAAACTTTTTGACATTCTAGAGTGCATCATCTGGCTATCTCCCAATGAGAACTATTATCATGTCATGCACTACCTTCCAAAAATGTTACATAATGGTAACAATCCATCCAACATTTTGGGTTACTTTAATACTAACTGGATCCTGATATCCCGTCCTTCTCTTAAGTTATATCGGTTAGCTCTCATAGGGCATAACTGAGATGAATGTGGCCAATTGTATATATCTCTATTGCTGTTGAAAGTAACGCAAAATGCTTATATTTCTCTGCCTGGATTGTAAATACGAATAATCTTCACTAACTGAGTACCCCGTACCCCTCTTCACCTTGCTCCTTTTACTTGTTGCAACTTGTATCTACCTTCTGATTCTCTTGTTATATTTTTTCTTTACCAAATGGGTGGATAGATATACATTCCTTACGGCTCCTTACCAAGAAACTTACACGTATTAGTATACACATAATCTGCTGAATACCTATCATTTACTCATCATAAGCATGATGCAAAATTGAGTTCCTCTTATTCAACTCTTCTAAAGCCACATTGCAATCTCCGACCAATCGTCTTTCAAGATGTAGGCATCGTCGTATTATGAATAAGATAGAATTTAGGAAATTGAGTTCTTACAACTGAGCTCTACCACACAATCTAGAGTAAGAATAAAGAGTGACAATCCTAAATTCCCTGTAGCCTCCTGCTTATAAGTGTGGTGCACAACACACCCGTAAACAAGACTCGACACGGCTTGTAGACATCCCTAAGACAGAACTGCTCTGATACCACTTTGTCACGACCCAACTTATGGGCCGCGACTATCACCCGGTACCTTACTCAACCGAGTACCAACATAACATATCTTTCTTATCATACTATCACGGGTAAATGCCAAAATGGTCATAATGACATAATCGAAATAAAACATAAGGGAATGCTAGACATAGGACGACCTAACATGATATAGAAACTTACATATGTGACATACGCGCCTATAAGGCTGACATGACCATTTGTAAACTCAAAACATAGGCCGACAAGGCCATACAAGTATCCATATACCTGACATTTGTCTACAAGATTCTAAGAGTACATAAACATCAAAAAGGTCGGGACAGGGTCGCGCCATACCAGTCAATGCATGTCCCAATCATACTGACCAAGTAGACAACTCCGGAGCAAGTGGAGTGCAGCAACACCTTCCGCTGATCTGATAGCCTACTGGGAGGACTGTCAACCTATCTATCGGAACCTGCGGGCATAAAACATAGCGTCCCCAGGAAAAAGGGACGTCAGTACAAATAAAGTACTGAGTATGTAAGGCAGAGAAGCATAACTAAGAACAGTAATGTAAAGAGAGATGTAGGAGATATAACCTGTAGCATTTGAGTGCCTTTGAGAGATAGTTCCATGAAATGCGGATACAAAAAATATACATAATATTTTAAAAGCATCCACCTCTGTGGGCATCATCATCATCATCATCATATCATACCGACCTCGAAGAGGACTCGGTAAAAACATACCCGGCCATCATAAGGCTCGGTAGAATTGTACCCAGCCACGTGGAGCTCGGTAAACCCAACTGATCAGTGGTTGCACAATAGGTGTCGTACCCGGCCGACTATAGCGCATCTCGGTAGAGTAAAATAGATACTATATATAATGCTTGCTGGACTCATGGAATCACGCTCTAAGCCTTTCGGAGTGACGTAAGGTACTTGCACCTTCGATTAACATTATGGACATCATACCCTCAATATGAACTTCACTAGGACTCAAAGATCATACATATTTTCTTATAATAACTTTGTAAGGATAGAACAACATGGACAAACTTAGTTGCTAGGAGTGGATTCATTATGAAATAGCGTATCGTTTACGTTCGTTTCACTTTAGATCATGCCAAAAGAAATAAGGAAATACCTTAACATACCTTATCACAATCTTTCTACTCACCAAGTTGAAATCGCCTCTTCTCACCTTAATCTACAACAACGATAATAATACTATCATTAAGTTACGAAAGATACAACTATCGCACAACGAACGACAAACTTATTTTGTATAAAAACGGGCAGCATCTCCCCTATAATCCTTACTTCCTCCAAATTCAAGATAACACTAACAACACAAGAACACAACAACAAGAACATATATACACTATTTTCCAGCCTTATATACACCATAAAATACTACAAAACAGCCCAACACACCACAATCTCTTCATACACAAAATGACCACCGTAGTAGTGTCAAACGACCCGGAAATGTTACGAAGAACGACCAGCCCACCACCCTACATCTATATGGTGTTTCTACATAACCTTACTCCTCCAAAACTCCACAAAATAGTAGTGAAATACGCAGTCCAAAACAACATAAAACAGTCTGCTACAAGTGAATAACTCGAACTCACGGCTTCCGATCACCGTCCGACGAGTTCTTACAAGTATAGAATGAATTACCATGAATTTACAGCATAAAAATGTATGAAAGAGAGAAGTAAACTTACCTTATTTGTTGGATAACTCAGCCCTTATCTTGGTTCTTCAAATTCTAGGTTTTACCCCCAATTAGAACTTGAAAGGGAGAGAAAATCAATCAGGGTTTGTGGGTAATTTTTGGGAGGAAGCTTGTAGGGGTTTAGGTCTGGTTGTTTGTGATATATAATGAGGTTTATATTTTAGGATATGAGCCCTTAAATAAGCTCTTTGGCCGACCCAAAATTGCTTCTTTTTGGGTTCTCATTTAACCAAGTAGGTGACACATCTACTTGTCACCTAGCAGCCTGCGCAGTCTCGCAAAAATGCTTATATCTCTCTACTCTGATGTCGTATCGACAAACGGTTAAATGATTTAGAAACTAGACTCGTAGATATTAAATTTGGTAGCTATATCATACCCTAATTCCAAGTATTGGGAGAAAAGCTCATCTACATTTGACCTTATTTTCAGCATATTTGTGAATGTAACTTGTGATGATCTTTGCCAACTTTTGTTCCACAAGTTGCTTGACTTTAAAACGTAGCACACGACTATCATACGATGAAAATAACTCATAGAATAACCTCATTATCATGTAATTAACCATAGTATCACACTAAAGTACATGTTATAACATTTTTGATGTGTCGACTTTCGACGAACTTATTTTCTTCAATTTGTTTAGCTTCTAAGCCTTCCAACCCTCTTGGTACTTGCAGTCCATGATATTAAATATTTGTAACCTCCAAGTTAACATGATTAACTTACTTTATGTACTTTCAAAGACGATCTCATTTCTAAGCTTAAATAAATTGACTTACGACGTACTCTCACGTGCGAAATTATGGGGTGTAACACTGATAGCCCTCAATTCATCATCAATATCACTGTCATCTTCTTCAAGAAGTCCATATATATCAGAGTCACTACTTTCAAGCTCATAATAAGTCCAATCCAGATATGATAAATTATCAACACCAGCTGATTGTTGTTCTTGTACCCCTTCCGTTTTCCCCTTCATTTGTTACCACATCTACTAGGTCTTCTATACTAGTAGTCCCATGCCCAAGTTCAGGTCTACACACATTTACTGGCCTATTAGTCGAGTATTCAGGCCCAACAAGTAAGCCCACAACTTCAGGTCCAGCAACAAAGCCTATAACTTCAGGCTCAACAACTACAACTTCATCTATAATATGTTTAATGTATAAGTCCAAAGTGTCTCCTGATTTTAAGTCATTCAGAATCTCTAAGAGTTGACAGTCTGTTTTCAAGGCCTTAACTATGAACTTTTAAGGTCAAAGTGATAAAAATCACCCACAAAGGCATACCCTAAGTTTTTAGCATAAGAATAAAGTTCAATAACTGAAAAAGGTCTTTATCAATAGAAAATACCACAGGTTTCCTCTCCCCAATATAATTTGGTACACAATCAGCAGTAAATGCCCCCCCATGGTGGAATTTAGTGGCTAAAATTTCGACATCAGATAAAGTAATGAAATAGCTAACAAAAGACAGACAAAGTCACATGCAATGAAGACTTCCAATTTAACCCTAAATTTGTGACCAAATATCAAGAATACCCTAAAGCAAACATAAGACGACAAAGAGAGTGAAAATAGAACTTATGTATCTTGTTTCTTCTCTACGAGCATAGATAATCCACCATCCGAGAACCCCCATTTGAGTTTCTCCGTCAACAACCCTAATCAACTTCTGACAGCTCTAGTTTCACTCCGAATAGAAAATAGAATAGATGAAAAGGATAAATAGCACGAAATCAAAGGATAACCCTAAACCAAACACTGTAATCGGATGAAAATTGAATAACGAAATCAAAGAAGAAAAGGTAATCAATCGGGAGTGGAAGAGAGAAGAAAGAAGAAAGAAGTTTAGAGTTTTTTTAACTGGACGAGATAACAGAGTGAAATTTGGGAACATGTAATTTACATTAGGCCTTTAGATTATGAGTAATTCTGATGTGGTAAAAAAAATAGTGGGCATTTGTTGGTTGGTTAGTTTTGACACATAAGACGTGTTTTACTTCACGCGCATGTATTTTTAAAAGGAATGAGCGGGCAAAGCTAAATTGACACATAATTGTGCTATTTAATGTATTTAATAGGTACATGCCTTAGTCCAGGTAGCCAGATGAAAATATTGGGCAAGTTAAAGTAGTCGTATATGTATTCCTCCTAAATCAAAGTGATATTTTTTTCTATAAAAGATTCAATGGAGAAAACCAGAAATAGTTAATTTGATTAACTTTTTGATGAAAAAAAACTAAACTAACCGAACTATGAATGCCCTTATTTGAGGTATTCAATTTATAACTTTTGGAACATAAACATATTTCTCGAGGAAGACTCAACCTCAATAGTGAACAAAAGGAAAATAATTAAGATGTGTAAAAAATTCTCTCGCAGTTGAAAGCGCTGAGAATTCTCTCTTCTCTCTAGTGGAAGTTTATTATCTTCCCTAATCTCAGTGGAAGTTTCTTTTGATTTCTTAGTAATTCTACTATGTTTAGTTTAAAAATGATGATGAGAAACGACATTCTGCTTCTCATAATCGTACTTTGTGTTCTCATCTCTTTGGATCAGAGTAAAAACTGCTTCAACTGCATAGAGAAACTATTCCAAATCGTTGGGTGTTCCTCTCCTTTGCCAATAAATTTCAGCAGTGTATTAGTGGCAGAAATAAAAACAAAACATGAGATCGACAAATTTCTACATCAAAACGTCTAGATCAATGGAAAAGTTTCGGTTTGGTTCGAAGACATGACACACAATGGTAAAGTTGAAGTCATCTAGACTTCCTCTTTTCATGGACTGCCTTTAATGAAGTACTGTGTTACGATTGTTAAAAGTGCATACAATGGAGATAATGAGGATTTGGGAAGAAAGGGTCTATTGGTACAATGGAGTAATGATCAGTGTCTCAGACAATTATATTTACGGAGAAATAAGAGACAAATGTAACAAGATAGGTTAGAACAAAGCCGTTTCCAATCATTCACTGATGATGATGGGCTGGTGTTAAGCGCCAATAGAAACTACAATAAGAATGGATCAGTGACTGGTTTGCCACTTGCTTCCTTCGAGATATTGATAACTTTCCTACAGACAATGTTGTCCTTTCAATACGTAACAACCTATTGCATATACCAATTACTCCATTAGAGGTGCACCCTCAGATAATGTCTCGAAAAATCGTATTTGTATGCCTCCATTCACTGAATGATCAGGAGAACATGAAATATGAGAATATAACTATATTGAATCCAACAGGATTTGTTATGGACTTTCATGGAGTTAGCATCACATTTATGACATTGGATGCCCATTTCTGTTGCTTCATGCCCATGTTTCCAAATACCATTTGGTGGGAAACCTTTGCTTGCTGAAGCTATTTGGACTACTAAAATATTGGTGATTATCAAGTAGAGCATTTGGATATTGATGCAGAATCTTTTGGAAGGGTTACGTCTACTCCTTAACCCGTGAGATTATAAAATGTGGTATATGTAGAAGGTCATGCTATATACTAATATATTTTTTGTCTCTTGTGCAAAGTGACCTCTTAGTACCTACTATGTTGCATATTTTGTTGTCATCGAAAGATCTCTCAGAACATATGTTGGTTGAGATATGTAACACTTTTGTATCAGTTGTATTTATTAGTTTAATAATATTATATATTTTGTTGAAAAAAAAAAACAAAAGGAAAATGATAGAAAATGGGCAAGTTGTTTTTTGATATTCTATTCTATTTGTAATGGGTATATTTATTTGCACAAAGAAGATGAAGTTAACATTTTAGATGCCATTCAACTGCCAGTTCAGCTGCCACGTAGGCCCCACTTCCAGCTCAGCTTCAATACACATTTTCAAATTTCCTCTTCATTTTCTTCTTGTACCATAACTGGCAAGTATAATCGCTTAAGCAATAGGGTACTTATAAGCTAGTATGATTTCATACGCTAGATTATATAGAAACCCGAATCTTCCCTCCCTAAGATATTTCCCGGCAACATTTCAAACCCTAATTTTCTAGTTGTATAACATTATTCTTCCTGCAGAGACCTAGGGTTTTTTACCGGAGCAATTTCTACTGTGATAATGCCATCCCAACCGTCGCCGGGGAAAATCCACCGGCTAGAACTAGAAAACTTCAAATCTTACAAAGGGTTTCAAACAATCGGTCCATTTTACGACTTCACAGCAATTATAGGTCCAAATGGAGCCGGAAAATCCAACCTAATGGACGCTATCAGTTTCGTCCTCGGCGTTCGCACTGGTCAGCTCCGTGGTGCACAGTTGAAGGACCTTATTTATGCCTTCGATGACCGTGAAAAAGAGCAGAGAGGTCGAAGAGCTTTCGTGAGGCTAGTTTATCAGCTTGCTACTGGTACTGAAATTCAGTTTACTCGAACTATTACTGGTGCTGGTGGTAGTGAGTATCGGATCGATGGTAAAATTGTCAACTGGGACGAGTATAATGCCAAATTGAAGTCCCTTGATATTCTTGTTAAAGCACGGAATTTTCTCGTCTTTCAGGTTCCCCTTGCATTTTCGTTTCATTTTTCTGGTGCGGATTATTTTACATGTAATTAGGGTTAAAAGTCAATTTTATTACCTATTGGAATGGAACGAGCACAATTAGAGCGGAATATTCATATAGATGACCCCAAGTAGTTTAAGGCATAGTAGTTGAAATGGTTTTATGAATTAATGCTGCAGAAATGATATTGAAATATCAGCAGCTAGCTGTTTGTATGGTTTATGAAAAGTTCTGTCAGTTCTGCTTGCAGTTTAGAACAAACTGGGGAAAGAGAAAGATAGATTCCCTCCGTCCAATTTTATGTGATGGTGTTTGACTGGGCACATAATTTAAGAAGGAAAGACTTTGAAATTTGTGGTCTAAACAAACAATAGGTATTTGTGTGGCTATAAACCATCTCATTAAGAGTAAAATAGTGAGTTTAAAGTTGAGTTGTTTATAAATATAGAAAGATGTCCTTCTTTTTGGGACATACTAAAAAGGAAGGAGTGTCATATACAATGGGACCGAATGAGTGGTTATTAGTGCAATTGCACCCAAGGGTGTAAGTTAGTTGTCAATGAAGTGAGTGAAAAATGTGGACGAGCATAGTTATCCAGTACCCGGTTTTGTGGGAGGTTGTAAAGTTAGTTATTCAGTAGAATATTCAGGTGGCAGGGGCGGGCACCACTGCTATTAAAAATTGAAATATTACAGGAATTTTGTGTATATTTTATATACTGGACTTCAATATGACCCTGATGGGGTTACTTCTTTGTGTTCTGTGTTTCCTAAGGGGTGTTGAATATTACGTCCTCTTTGGGGTTTTGTATGCTTTTTTAGTAAATTAATTTCCGTAATAAAATGAATTTTTCAGAAACCATCCATTTCCGAGTATAAACTGAAATGATTATCGAGAGGATACTCAGAATGAAATGGATTGGCACATAGAACAACAAACAACATTTATACCTCTAAAGTATTTATATAATTTAAGAAGCATGTTTTATGGCTCCTCTAAGTTTCCCAACAACTATTTTTTTAGGCTTACTAGTTGCTAGAGGAATATTATTTGAAAATAAAAGATTAGGATCTTTCAATTCAAAATGCTTATTTTTTCTGGATTTAGTTAAAGAAAAAGTCAGTTGCTACCTTGTGTGTAAATAAATGTCTCTTCTCATGATGACTTTTGATGCAGGGCGATGTCGAGTCAGTTGCCTCTAAAAATCCAAGAGAACTTACTAATCTTCTTGAGCAAATATCTGGATCTGAAGAGTTTAAGAGACGGTATGAAGAATTGGAAGAAGAAAAAGCAAGAGCTGAGGAAAAGAAGGCATTGGCTTACCAGAAAAAGAAAACTGTAAATATGGAGCGGAAGCAGAAAAAGGAACAGAAAGAGGAAGCTGAGAAGCATCTTCGGTTACAAGAACAACTGGTATCAGTTTTAATATATATATTTTGGCTGCAGCATCTTTTGTTTTAATCCGACTGTAAGACTACGCTTCTGATTTTCTTGATAGATTCCTTTATGCTTTTAAGTCATGCCCTTGATGATTTTGCTTTTCCTGAATATTTGTTCTTCAATAATGCTTTTTCATATGTTTTTGGTTGGTTCATGAATTGTCTTTGAATTTATCCTTTTTCCTATGAGATTAAGCATAGCCTCTTTTTCTCAAAACTAGTTAGTCTATTATTTTTCTGCATAAAAGTTAGGGTAATATTTAAAATGAGAACTCGATATGTCTTTTTCCCCTATGAGCTGCCATTATACATACTTCCGTTGGTATTATTTTCCTGTTATAATAAGGTGAGAGTTTTATCTTCTTACACATCCTTGTCTGTTTTACTTTCTATTAGTAGAAGGGAAGTCAGGCCTAAATATTTTGAATTTTTGGGGATATACATAAATACGTAAATACATATATTTATATATATGTGTGTGTATGTATATATATATACGTATGTATACCCGTGTGTATATGTATATAAGTTAGGGAGGTACCATATCTGGTGGAATAGTCGAGGTGCAGAAAGCTAGCTCGGACCCCACTGTCATTACCCCTCTACTTCCAAATATTGTTTAAACCTACGCTCCATTTCACTATCTGGTTGTCTGAGCCCCTACTGTTATAGGTTATAATATGGATCAAATCTGCTCTTATTTTTGACGGAGGGGCACGTGGCAGTATAAAAGATCTACCCCCAATTTAATCTACCTGGGTCCCTACTAACCCGTCTGGAACCCGACCAACCGCCCAACAAGAGAGCTATTCATCTGGAAATGAATCTAAGCTGGCACTTGTGCTATAAGCCCTTCTAATTGTTCTGGTTCTTGGCTCGAGTTGCGCACAAGATTGAGACCTATGTAAATTCAAGAATTGGGGACCAAAAAGAGCAGTGATTTAGTTCAAACTTCCTACGCAATATTGAATCAATGTTTTTGATAAAGTGGTAAGATCCAATATAGTAATCAAAAGCTAATCTTACAGCAAAGTTCCGTGATCCCAAAACTTTCGAACCAAGCACCAGCAACATTTTCTACTATGAAATTAAGCTTGAATCCACTTAATACACTGATACCCAGCTGAATTTCTGACAAACATTCAGTGCTTTGAAAATTTTAGGTCCAGCATTCAGTAACCAACAGACCCGAAAAACCTCAATCCTAAAAATTCTCAACAATGTCCTTCGTGGTTCTTCATGAACCAACTTTGAAAATTCAGACAGATCCATCCTATAACTCCTCCAAACTTCCTCAAATATGATATTTGAGCTCTGTAGAATATACCCAGTATTTTAGAACACCCAATCCAAACAAAACAACTATTTCGAAAACCCGAAATTCAAGTTCGAAGCTCCAACTTCTTTAATGGGGCTTTTATTTTTTTCTTCAAGCCTGCCACCTTCAAGCAGTGGGTAACCACAATTTTTGGAGCATAAAGATTTTGTTTCATTTTTAAACTTCTACTTTCTTCCATTAGTAATTTTCGAGCTTCGTCACACACCCAAACTCAGATTTCAAGAACACCATTTTTTAATTTCAAACCTAAACCAGTCACAGCAGTAAACTGAAGCAACTGGCTGCGGCGGTGCCGGAAGGGGACGAGCGGTGGCGGCATTCACTTCAAGAGGGCGGCGAAAACAAGAAGGGAAAGGAGAAGAGTCCGTAAGGGGTGGGTCTCTTAATAAGGATTTGGTTCAGGTTACGGGCGGGTTAGTATGGATTTGGGTAGATTAAATTGAGGATGTCTTATAGTAAGGAGCTGCCACGTGGCCCTCCTTAAAAAATAAGGGTAAATCTGATCCATAGTATAACGATAGGGGCTCAGACAACCAGATAATGAAATGGAGGGAAAATTTAAACAATATTTAAAAGTAGTGGGTATATTTGGCCTTGTTTCGTTAAAAATAGAATGCATATGATAAGTTAGGAATATTTTTATGAAAAGTATTTATAGGGACGTATTCTGTCTTCCCTTTTCCAGTAGCTATTCAGGAGAAAATGTACTTGTTTGATAGAAGTTGGTGGACAAAGTTTAATTAATGTTTTGGTGTTGCTGATTTCCTTCCACATTACCAAGTTCTCAAGATTTATCTAATTTGTTGATCCTTAAATCACTGTTCCACATAAGTATTCCATGCCTTGCACTTCTTTTGATTATTCAAACATGTCATTTTATTGAAAGAACCAAGTTGGTGCCAAAAGTTGCATTGCTTCCCGTACTTGGCCTTGAGCTTCTAAAAAGTCTATCCAGCTATCTGCACAGAAAAGTGTACTATTATCTTAACACCAAAAATACATAAAGAACACAAGAGAGCTCTTGATCTTCCATGTCTTGTACCTTCTCAGTTTGCATGCAGCTACCTGTACTGATAAAAGGCAATCTACTCTGTATGTTAACCTGCCGAGTTGTATTTGCTGATGTCTCTGATTTCCTTCTTTTGTTTTATGCACCACATGTAGTAAATGATCCGTGTATTTACCTTCTTACTTTTCTGGTCAGCTTGCTACCGGTGATAGGAAAAAAGAACATGTAAAATATTTGTTGACATCATCTATCTTGCTACTTATGCCAAAAAAAGAAGAAGCAAAGTTTAAAAAAAGATCTACTTTGCGCTATCTGTTATTCTGTGCTGGTTTTTCCTAACGGTGAGTCACAGTCCTGCTTCTGTTGTCTTTATTGCAGAAATCTTTGAAGCAAGAATACTTTCTATGGCAATTATTTAACATAGAAAAGGATGTCGCAAAGGCCAATGAGGAACTTGACGCTGAAGAAGCAGTTGTCAAAGAAATTGTGGAGAAGCTGGGGGAATATGAAAGTGCATCTAGCAGCCAGAAGAAAGAACTAAGTGGATATATGAAAGAGATTGCAATGTACGAAAAGAAGATTACTGATAGAAAGAACAAACTTGACAAGAATGTAAATTCTTCAACCTTATTAATCTTGCTTTTACAATTGTTATTATGCCTGATGTTAATGCCTTGTCATGTGTGCCTGGGAGTTGAAGCTTCAAGTTACATTTCAAGTTTTTGTGCATGATACCCTGCATAACTTATTGTCACATGAACCAGATTTACTGCTATTAAATATTTGAGATTATGACATTCAGCACTTGTGTTTTGGCCTTTTGGGAGTAGAGTTATTGAAAAAGGGAAAGGATGCAAGCTGATCGCCAATCTTGAACTGGGTTTTGAAGTATAGGTTCCCATATGGCACTCATTTTCAAATTTGACCATGGGATGGAATCTGTAGGGTTTTGGCGGGAGGGTGGGGGGGGGGGGGGGGGGGGGGGGGGGTTCCCTTCACCTCTAATCTTCCAAGAATATAATCTTGATGCCATCACACACCTTAGAGCTGGTAATTCTTCAAGAGATGTTCTATCTTGTTTTACCCACATTAGATGGCCAAAATAGCCAAAACTGGAAAGTGCAAAATAAGCCACAGCCTATTGGGCTTTAATTGCTAAGCGAGATTAAATTGTGAGTTTTAGTGAAGAAAGGAACTAATGAAGAAAAAAAAAATGTAATGCAAGGAAAAATAGCTATTAACACAAACAACGACTATTTGGACCAAAGAATTGGAATGACTATTATTAAACAAAATATGAAGTAAAAATCATATCAATCAAGCTTATAACCATTTAAATTTTTGACTTAGATGATAGGATGTAGCTTTATGTTCTTTTGAGCTAGTTTGTTTATGCTAAATTTTTCTATTTCTTATACCTAATCATTAAAGATTCAGTCATAACATTTTTTTGCAGTTAATGTAGATCAGTATACTGACTATTTATTGTCTAATACTATCTTCTTAAAGATAGAGCCAAGACCAAAGCTCACAACTTGGATTTAACTGAGCTTAAGGGCTCAAGGGTGCCTCAAATGAGCCTTTAACAACATTTACCACATCATATATTTCCCTTTCTTTGACTCAGTCTATGCATGCAATGACTTCATAAAGTATCACCATATTGTGTTAAGATTAATGAATTGCCTAAACTCCAAATAGATTAACCGATACTCAGACTCTTGATTCTAGGGTTGATGCTTATTTGTTGCATAATTTAGTGCTAACATGAAGGATGATGACAAATCCAATTAATTTTCTAGTTATGAGAATGTGTAAACTAAAAGGATAATGAGAACAGTGGAAACCGTCTATGTTGGTGATGGCTAAAATGATTGTATATTTGTATGTCAATTCGGCGTGTCCATTGATTTCCAGGTGAACTGTGGTCCAGTATCCATTATGGAGCATCATAAGCAGTTTGTATGTGGTATTCTTGTGAGAAGTAAGGACACGAGAGAAAATATTATAAGAATCCGTCAAGATAGCTTATACGCCGAGTCCTTTTTATATGTTTTCCTGATGTAGGACGCTAATATTAGGTATCATATTATGCACCTTAAGTGTGTATATAAAATATGTAACACTGCCTTTCAAGCCGGTGCATACAAGTCGGGTGTACCGAGCTTGTTACAAATGTAACTTATTTGAGGATCACTAAGGAGCTTGGTGAAAACATCTGCAAGTCGATTGGTTTTACAAATTCTGTAACAAGGTATTCTGAGTGTATCTTTTCTATGAGAGTCGGTCTCGAACCCTCGATATGTTTAGTCCTCTCGTGAAAAACCCATTTTGATGCAATATGAAGATCAACTTGACTATCACATACAAGTTCCATCCAAGCCAGTTCAGAAGTTCCCACAAATATTGTTTGATATTTTGCTTCTGCACTAAATTGAGCAACCATATTTTGTTTCATGCTCTTTCAAGACATCAAATTCCCTCCAACCAGGTCAAATTATCTAGATGTGAAACATCTATTAGAAGGTAGTCTTTTCCAATCTGTGTTTGTGTATTAACAATCTGCTTATGACCTCAATCCTCAAAGAGTAATGAAGTAAGATATTTCATTAGAAAGGCATCAAGTAGATGCAATAGTTACAGTATCAGAAGACAAAAATACAGAAAAACAAAAGTTTGTAAGCTCCTTTAGGATGTGCTAAACTATAACTAAGGAGCTAACAAAGTCCAAAAGGTGGTCAATGCTAATTACAGGGGTTAGCTTGACCCAGCTAAAAAGGGTGAGCAAACAATTAGCTTTAAGAGTGTGATTTAGAGTTTTCCATCAAAGCAATCTTTGGTTCCTTTCATTCCTCAAAGAGTAATCCTTTCCCTAAGGTTGTTTAATATATCAAAAATAAGGTCAACCGCATCCCAATGACACTCACATAGAGAGCCCGTAAATTGACTACATTATTCACTAGAGAGGCAATGTCAGGTCGAGTCACTATGCAGTAATTCAACTTAACGACCAATCTACTATACCTTGCAGGATCAGTAAGGGGCTCCCTTGATTTTACAAAAGCTTAGCATTTGGAGTGTGAATGGGTGAACGACCTGTCATTCTTGACTTCTCAAGAATGTATAAAGTTTACTTCCATTGTGAGATGACAATACCTTTTGAACAGAGCGACCTTAATGATAAAAAAAACTACTTCAATTTGCCCAGATTTTAGTCCGGAAGTGTTGAAAAAAAGGGCGCTTCAATTTAATGATACCATCTGATAACTATATCATCAATATAGACCACCAAGTAAATGAACAAATATGGAGCAGAATGTCGGTAGAAAATAAAATGACGAGTTTCACTAAAAGTCATGCCAAACTCTAGAATAATCATGCTGAACGAACCAAACCATGCTCAAGGAAACTGTTTCAGATTATATAGTGATCAAGTGCAACCAACATACAAGACCACTAGTATCTCCCTGAGCATCAAAACCAAGTGGTATATACTTCATCTTCAAGATTTTCTTGGAGATAATCATTCTTAATGTCTAAAGAGGCAATGGTGAATATTTGCCATGGATTGAAAAATATTTGTCTAAAGTATTTTTTTTTCCTTATAAACAAAGGTGGCCAATGGCGAACATTTGCCAAGGATTGAAAAATATAGCATATGCAATATTAGACTTAAAAAGAGAAAGTATAACTGTAATCAAGCCCAAATAATTGAGTACATCTGGCAACAAGATGCACCTTTAGTCGAACAATTTTATCGTCTGGACCAATTTTGACTGCATAAATGCTCTGAGAATCTATAATATATTTACGTGGAGGTAGAGTGACACGCTCCAAGGTACCACCAACATGTAGAACAATTATCTCCTCAATGATATCTTGTTGCCCTCCCGAATGAGAGATGGCTTCCTTTTTATATCCACACTGTACAATGTGCGTAATCATGTTGTTTTCTGGATGTGCAACACTAACACTAAGTAAACTATATACAAGTTAACTATGTACATTAACTATCTAACAATTCTATTCAGTTGCTTCACTAACATTAACAGATGTTGCTCTAGATAGGCATTTAGAAGATTATATGGGTTTCAACATTTTGAAGGAGTTCTATTCATTGGCTTCCTGAGTGACTTGTTTTGGTCTCACAACTACATTCCTTTATCAAACATGTATGGTTATGTATTTGATTGTTATTCTATTTTAGTTTTGTGTGTACTATAAAGCTTGAAAAAAGGACACTGTGATGTACCCTACTGAGTGAGCTCATTAGAAGTAGCCAAGGTATCTGATCTTTTCTCGTGATGTACCCTACTGAGTGAGCTCATTAGAAGTAGCCAAGGTATCTGATCTTTTCTCTGTGATAGAAAGAAATGGATCCAAATTATCATTTAGTAGATGTACGCTTGTTTCACAATTACTCTGTCTTCCCTATCATTGTGAACTTTACATATAGGTAGTTGATGATATGGTTACCTAATGGTTTATGTTTTCCGTCCATAGCAACCTGAAGTTGTAAAGTTGAAAGAAGAGATGAATCGGATTGCTTCAAAAATAAAAAATACGACTAAAGACCTTGATAAGAAGAGAGAAGAAAAAAGAAGACATGCGGATGAGGTGAAGAAACTTCAGAGTGACTTGAGGGACATTACTAAGCAGCTTGATGAAGTGCGTCAAAAAAGTCAAGAAGCAGGAGGAAAACTTCAGTTAGCTGACAGTCAGTTAGAGACATACCACCAAATGTAAGTCCTTTGATCATTGAAGAATTCTTATCTACGTGTACAGGTGTGAGTACCTGTTGTTGTTCAAAGTTGATCTGGTGCTTTTTTCTGGTTTTTATAAAAGTCTCTTTGGGTAAAATAGTTTGAGCATCTAGGCAGGCATTATCTTGCCAGTTCTCTTCTTATCATCCTTTATTTTCCCACTTTATTTCTTATTATAGTTGGAAATTACAGCATCCCACGTTCTGTCAAATATGGAAAAAATCTGCTTTTGTAGTTGTCTGGAGTCGGTCACGCCTACAACACTCCCATGTTTATATCACCTTTATTATTGAATTTAGAAAAGATCATTTCATATATTAAATCGAGATAGAAGAGTTATTTTTTTTGTATAGACCCAAGACTTATTTTCCCTATTAACAAATGATACAAAAAATAAAACATCTCAATAAGTTAACACGCCATAGAAATTGATCAGAAGGAAAGATTGAAGCAGTAACAATTGAGACTTAAATTTTTACAATAATCCTAAGAATAGATAAATTTAGGGGTGAAAGGCAAAGAAAAATGAGAAATTATTTTCCCATTTCTTTTTTCCTTGTGCGTTGGGAGGGAATGGAATCTAGAGGCCACTCCTTTTGGAAGAAGATTTAAAAAAGAAAAAGAAAACACAGTTTTTCGTTTTACATTGTAGAGCCTACATGAAAATATGCTGAAGAATTAATCAAAAACTAACTGATGGCACAATCAATAAAAAAAATTATACTCTCTCCATCTCATGGTGAATGTCCCATAGTTACTCGGTTGAAGTTAAAGATTTAGCAACATACCTTTTTGAGTGAATTAATGTAAAACGTAAGAACAAACAAATCGTTCTTCAACTCTTCCCGAAAAGTATAAAAATGAAACACTTTATTGCAAAAAATCCCCAGACCCCACCTGTTGGGATCATATTGGGTTTGTTGTTGTACTTTTTTTGCAAAAAAGTGGACACACACACACACACACACACATTAGAGCCCCTAAATGACAGTGCTATGCCATGTAATTAATATGGTAAAAATAAACTGTCAGAAATAGGCTTTTCATAAGTTAATACTTTTACAGAGATGAATCATGTATAAAACACGTTTAAAAGATGAAGGAGGTCATCTTGAGGAAGATGAATGGGGATGGACTTTACACTTTTAAAATCACTGAAAGGTCTGGAAGAAAGAATGTTGTAAGGATGATAATGATCTGCATCTTCTTTACTGCTATGTTGAATCCCGATTCACACACTTCGTAACCTACGGAAAATCACCACTCCGAACATCCTGTGTTCACATCCTTGTATAGAAACTAAATATGAATGGACTGCAGAGGACAAAGGTTTGGAAGTAGTAAACGCTTAATTTACTCCTTTCAGTTTCATTTTACTGTGTTTAAACACCTTAAATTGGGAATAGGACTTTCTGATCTTACATTTTCCTAAACGTCTTACTCATTCAATGTATGCATTTAGCCACTTTTACATTCTTAAAAATAAGTTAAACAGAAAAATTAGGATAAAAGAGCAAAAAAACAGGAAAAAAGATAAATACAAATGCTAGCCTAAGAGAGGTGCCACCTCATCTTCTCTTGTCCCTCTTTTATAGATATATAGATTCTTGGATTGTGCATAACCTTTATTTTGATTGACTACCTAAAATTAACAAATGTAGTAACTGAAACTCAGATGACAAGTAGATGATGATCGCTTTTGTATCAGTTGAATACAATTTCTCCAAGAACCAAAAGCCATGGAAAAACACCACTTTTACATGCATAAGCTCTCTGTGAGCATGTTTGCACCCAAAGTTCCAGTCCGTTGCATCTCTATTCCTCAGTGCCTATTGAGGGTTGGACAAGCTATTATAACATGTATGCGGAGGTTATTTCCTATTTGCTTTGGTTGTTTATTAGATGGGCTATCATGGGCTCACTTTTTTTATTTTTGCTTTCTCTCTCTCCCCGTTTCTCTTTCCCTCTCTTTGTGGCTGCCCTGGTAGAGGATAAGAGGTGGATGACATCAAATGCTATGCTTTATCAATTATTACTTCATTAGAAACACAAATGTTTTTCTTTTACACATGCTTGCTATGTTGCTATCATTGTTGTCTTTGTTGATCTTTTAGTTTGCCGTTTCTGAATAGATTTGTACATCCATAAAATGAGTAAAGGACAATGGTTTCATTTGATGAAGCGATATGAATTTGATTTTACAGTAAAGAGGAGGCTGGCATGAAAACTGCGAAATTAAGGGATGAGAAGGAGGTTTTAGATAGGCAGCAGCGTGCTGACATTGATGCTGAGAAGAATTTGGAAGAAAATCTTCAGCAATTGGAAAATCGGAAGCATGAGCTGGAGTCTCAGGAGAAACAGATGCAAACTAGGCTGAAGAAAATTCTTGATGCAGTTAAGAAGCATGATGAAGAACTGAAACGGGTGAATGAAGAACAGCGTGAGATGAAAAATAATCTTAGACGGTCCAGGTTAGTCAGATGGAGCTTTAACATATACTGCTGAATGACATGATTTCTTCTTAATTTATATGCTTGTACACGTTACATATGCAAGTGCATATAATGGCCATTTGCATTTACTTATATTTATGTACATGATGTGAAATCTCTTCTTTCCACAGAGACAAATATGACAATTTGAGGAAGCGAATGGATGAAGTAGAAGATCAACTTCGTGAATTGAAGGCTGAGAGACATGAAACTGAGAGGGATGCTAAATTGTCTCAAGCAGTTGAAACTCTGAAGCGTTTATTTCCTGGTGTTCATGGTCGGATGACTGATCTCTGCAGGCCAACACAAAAGAAGTATAACCTTGCTGTAACTGTTGCAATGGGCAGATTTATGGATGCAGTAGTAGTTGAGAACGAACAAACAGGAAAAGAATGCATCAAGGTTCGTATAATAACTCTATCTAGCATGGCAGCGACGTGTCTAACACGTAGTTGCTCAGAGTGCTAAGGGTGTGTTTGGTATGGAGGAAAATGTTTTCCATGGAAAAAGTTCTCCTCGAAAAAGTTTTCATGGAAAATGAGGGGCGTTATCACTTATTTTCCCTTGTTTGGTTGGTGAGTGAAAATCTTTTTACGGAAAATATTTTCTAGTGTTTGGTTAGAGAGTTTTTTATGCTACTTACCTCACACCAAGCCCCATTCCCTTAGTCCCTATGTTTCCTGTGCTCTCCCCTCCCCTTCCCCCCAAAGCCCAAAT
The DNA here is from genome assembly GCA_005239525.1 of Nicotiana knightiana. Taxonomy (NCBI): domain Eukaryota; kingdom Viridiplantae; phylum Streptophyta; class Magnoliopsida; order Solanales; family Solanaceae; genus Nicotiana; species Nicotiana knightiana. Next base: position 23,845 of record ML396389.1, on the reverse strand, counting down.
ACCCAACATTTTCATGACTCTATTTTCTTCAAGAATTTAATTATTATTCTAAAAATTCACACCAACCCAAAAGAACTAATGTGCTGCTTTACTTTTTTATGCAAAAATAACGTTGAACTTGTGCTCCATAACTAAAAAAAAGATATTCTTTTTTTGGTTGAAAAAGGAAGTGCTATTTCTATAACATGATAATAAAGTACTCATTTTGTTGAAATGAAATAAAATACTTTTTCTACATCATGAAAGAAAATACTGATATTGTTGAAATGGAACTTTTCTATATCATGAAAAGAAAATACTTTTTACTACATCATTTTGTTGAAATGAAATAAAATATTCATCATGAAAAGAATGTACGTTTTTGTTAAAACAAAAAAAATCTTTTTTATATCGTGAAAAGAAAATTATCATTTGTTGAAATGAAAAAAAATGCTCTATCTATAACATGAAAAAGAAAGTACTATTAATAATATTTCTATTTAGGTGTGGGTGGAGACGGGGGTGGGGATGGGGAATAGAGTGGGGAGAGTTGAGGAAGAGTTTCCTCCCAATTGGAGGAAAATGAGTTCACGAGGAAAATGTTTTCCAAAACATGTAAGCCAACCAAACATGGGAAAATTGGAAAATGTGTTTTCCTTCATACCAAAAACACCCTAAGTCTGTTTTCTTTTTCCACAATTTAATATGGATCTTGCTTGGGCCCCCCCCCCTGTGTTTGGTTTTTAGAATATGCGGATTTCCTAGTTTGGCTCTGTCAACTGGGATGATGGATTGGTTATTTTGAATCTGCTGTTTTGGGTATTGTTGACCTATAAATCAAGACTTCCGGAGATGTAGAAATATAGTATAGATGGTTAAATTTTTGATTATGAATAAACTCTATAGACGGGGATCCAGTGTATTAGGCCTTTTTCATGATTCTTTACTTAATTGTTTTCTTCTTTTCAGTAATTGGTTGAAACATCTTATATAGACGTCTCCCATAGTTGTTCCTGGTCTCTTGGAGGGGAATAGGTCTTTTGTTTTCTTTTGGTTGATAACTAGAAACTTTCACCAGTAGCACCCAGGCGTAAGATATTCCTGATCGTGAATATGTCACTCAGGCATAGTCATCTGTCAAGTTGGAAATGACATCCCAGCTTGTTCCAGTGACTCAGCTTTGCAATTTCAAATTAGCTTCTGTCTTCATTCATTGTATGATATGTGATTACAGGATTGTCGAGAACGTGGTCATCAATAGGTGCTGATTAGTTTGCAGTTTCTGTTGTGAAGAATTTTTTTGATATAATAACTTAATGCAGGGACCACTAGTATCGTGCATAAGCTATAGTTGAAATTTTAAGTGTTACTGCAAAAACTATCTTGATCAGAAATCGTTATTGTTAGGAAGCGTAGAGGGGCGGGCCCATTATCTACCGAGTTTCGAAGGCTGCGGTTGGTCCAAAGGATCGGCCCCAGACGGATTTCTCGGTCATCAAAAAAAAAAAGAAATCGTTATTGTTAGGGTGTTGAGCTTGAGTTTGTGATAGTACTAGATTTCTTGTTTTATTCGATTTGTCGATAGGTTTAAATTTAGGCTATAATTTGCTTGGAAATAGGGCTAATTGTGTCATCAAGGGAACAGTACATAGGAGATTAGCATAACCCATGCTAAAGGATGATAAACACAAATCAAGAAATGGTTGTTATCAAGAGAGAATGTGGGTTTAACAGGTCTTGTTTTCTTGATTTTATTAATGGGATCTTGATGTGATGTGACATTAGTTCCTGCCTCAGCCTTTGGAATGCTTGTGCAGTTTTGAATACGTTTTTGAGAAATCCATAATTCATCTAAGAAAGTTGTGTGATCTGATGGAAACATATTGCTACATTGTGGTTCTGCATCAAAATAAGGACAGAGGTGCAATAGTTACGTGTGCTTCTTTAGTGTCCTCTGGATGAAATGGTTCATAAGTTGGTTTGAATCCTGAGATGCTTCCGTGTGCTAGGGAATTCTATTAGTGCTTGCATGATGGGTTGCCATGCATTTGGTCCAAGGTGAGAAACAAGTTTACTGGTTTGCAGGAATGCTGATCTGCAGTTCTGCTCTCAATTCTCTGCATCTCTTCGATGGACTTTGTCTCTATTTTCTATACTTTCCTCCTCTTCATAGGGACTGCCCATGTATATGGTTTCTTTTATTAGAGAAAAAGGTTAGAATTTTTTTTTCCGTTGTAGAGTGGTGTAATTTTCTGCAATATTATTTTATGAGGTAGAAAGGGTAAGTTTGCTATGTAATGCTCAGTGATCATGCTTTTCACTTCCAAGTAAATGAAACTTCACTGACTCTTGTTTTAATTTAGTTTGGACAACTTCTAATTTGGCAAATAACAAATTGGGTATATTTCTAAGCTAATGTCTGTTACGGTTTACTCCATAGTTGATGAACTATCAATCTTAACTGCTTCATGTTTACTCCAAAGAGAGCAGTACTTAGTGTTTCATGTTATATTGTTTTGATGTATGTTAGAGCAATGTCCCCTGCTCAGACTATAACAGCCTTATCAATCACATGACAGGATGTGATTTTCTCTTGAAAGACTTCTATTTACCGAAAAGTGATTAAACTATGGAGTATTTCGTCTAATCCTTATACAGTGGGTCGTTGGAGACAAAGTCAAAGCTTTGATTTGTTGCCCCACATTAGAGATTCTCTTCTTGAATTTATCATCCAGACATATAGTTAGAGGAATAGCCTCTTATTCTTGTTAGTATTGGTGCACCCATGAAGTTCCTTCTGCATCAGGGATTGCACGACATCTGTAGAGAACCATGTTCTTCTAGGTTCTCTACTGTTTGATATATGGTTGTATACATGAGTTTTTCCCATATCTATAAATTATTTGCCTAACAAACAACAACTCATCCAAACATTTAGTCATTGCAATAATTATTCTCTGCGGGCTTCATTTGTGTAGTATTTGAAAGAACAAAGGCTTCCTCCTCAGACATTTATACCTCTTCAGTCAGTCCGTGTAAAGCCAATAATAGAGAGGCTGCGCACCTTGGGTGGAACTGCAAAGCTCGCTTTTGATGTCATACAGTATCCTGTCTTGCCATGCTAATCAATGTATCTAATATTTTGATTATCGATGACTCTTCACCTATGAACAACTGATTGGAAAACCCTAGCAGATGCCATTAGTTTTGTTCTTAACTGTAAACAGATTTGATCCCTCATTGGAGAAAGCTATTTTGTTTGCTGTTGGTAATACCCTTGTCTGTGATGACCTAACTGAAGCTAAGCATCTTAGCTGGAGCGGGGAAAGATATAAAGGTAGGTTCTACGCTGTTAACAAACAACAAAAGGCACTTCGCTCGTTTCCATCTACTTGTTACATTGGATTAAAATAGAAAAGTTATGCTCTTCTTGTACTTACAAAGAATGTATGAGTTTCTTGTAGTTGTGACTGTTGATGGGATTCTGTTGACAAAGTCTGGTACAATGACTGGTGGTACTAGTGGTGGCATGGAAGCGCGTTCGCATAAATGGGATGATAAAAAAATTGAAGGTTTGTGGAGTTCATTATCTATATTACTTTGGTTGGTTGCATGGTTCTGAACTTTTCGCTTTGTAGGGCTTAAGAAGAAAAAGGAAGGTCTTGAATTAGAATTTGAGAAGCTTGGATCAATAAGGGAGATGCAGCTAAAGGAGTCTGAAGCATCCGGAAAAATCAGTGGACTTGAGAAAAAGATTCACTATGCGGAAATCGAAAAGGTCATTGCTTATCTATTCATATAAGTTTATGAACAGAATCTCCATCCTTTTAGTCCTTAAAGAAACTTAAGGCAACCACAATTTAATTGGATCAATCTTCCAATTAAGATACTTGGATCTTCATATCTGACAACCTATAAATTAAGCTCATCTCTAAATGCTAGGATTTCAAGAGAATTCCTGAAAGTTACTGATCATGTCGATATTTTTGGGGTGAATTGAAGGTGATTTCATTCCTTAACATATATACTCCCTCCGTTTCAATTTATGTAAACCTATTTCCTTTTTTGTCCGCACCAAAAAGAATGACCTTTTCCATATTTGGAAACAATTTACCCTTATGTAATGATTTGTAGCACACAAAATATATGTGCCTCATTTTACACGACAAGTTCAAAAGTCTTCTCTTTCTTCTTAAGCTCTGTGCCCGGTCAAATAGGTTCACGTAAATTGAAACAGAGGTATAAAAACTTAAGATTGGTTTTTTTTTGATATATTTTTGATTGCTAATGAATTATGTCATTACGTTGGTAAAACAGATGTTCCAAGAACCTAAGGGATTTAGTTGAGTGCAGATAATTTCGGAAAAAATTGTTTATTTAATTGTTCAGAGTTGAAGGACAAATAGTTCTTCGGCTCATCACTTAGTTTGCTAGTGTCTTACTCTCTTTTGCATTGCTTTGATTCACATATCCTTTAGTTTATTGAACGAGGAAAACCTTCACTTCATGTGAAATAAGCAATTTAATCATTTTGATGTAGAGTCAACTTCTGTTTGATGTGGAGTCCACTACATACTTTAAGTCCTAGATTTTCCTACCTTTCACTCTTTTCTCTTGGAACCAACTTCTGTACTGTAGGGGGTGGGACAAAATGTTGAGAGTGAGCTAGAGATTACCGGAGGCAGCAAAAACCTCAGTAGCTCCTAGGATTGTAAGTTTTCCATCCATGATTCCCAGGGTTTTCCGTAATGTGTTTTATCTTCGACTCTCTGCTGTGCTGTGATTTTAACCTTGACTTCCAAGGTTTGCACCCATTTCATTGACCACTAGGCCTAGGGGTGTGCATAGTTTGGTAAATACCAAATTACTGTACCAAAATTTTTGATTTCGGCATTATGGTATTTTGTATGCATTTTAATTTTTTTTGGTATTTATTAAAAAATACCGAAATACTGAACCCCGTACCAAAATGCTTAATTACATATACAATCCATTATATATATATATTATTATATTGCTAATATAAATTTAACCAGTTCAAATATAAACTAATAAAAGGCCCAAAATCCTAAAATCCGTTGGGCTCAAAGCTTCTTGTCATTACTAATATGTATAAACTAAATAGTTAATTACATGTAGTCATATACAATACCGATTACTCAAACTTGAGTGTCATTTCCGGCCACCTCTAGATAATTTTAGTTCATTTCAAGCATGAAAGAGTTCCCACCACTATTGAAGTCATAATTCTACACTGTAAGTAGAGTCGAATAAACCGTGGTTACCGACTTACCGTACCGCACTAACCGAAACTAAGTTAAAAAATACCGAACCTTATGAACTAATTCGGTATGGTTATGGTAGAACATTTTTGAAAACCGAAAACGAAAAACCAAAATTATCGAACCGAAGTTTTAAAAGCCATACCATCCCATATCATACTAGACCACACCCTTGGATGCTACTTTGCCTCACATGTAATGGTTTTATTCTTTTGTGTAGTTACCAAAAGCTGGAAGGTGAATATAGTCCTACTTTCTTCCATTCAACTTCTTCAAATACTCTTTGTATGCTTAATCAGCAAATTAAAATGAATATAAATAAAACTAAGAAAGATTAAAACAAATAATTAGAAATAAAGCTTGAAGGGACAACAAAAACCTTTTCATCTATTTTCTAATTTTATTTTATATTTTTTCGTTTTTATTTTCTCCATCATTGTTACGTAGGGATATAGTTTAAAGTAGTGGAGTGACGTGAGAGAATTGAATAATGCATTTAATTATGTAGTTTTTTATGATAATTAAAAGAATTTTACCGAGCTATCTGCTCTGCCCCCAGTGGGCAGGATTATCTTAGCACCCTGTGCTTGTGGGTTGGACAAGGGGCCAGGTGAATTAATCGAGATGCATGTAAGTTGGCCTGTACACCACTATAAAGAAAAGTATTGTGATGAAGAACAATAAGAAATAGGTGCAGATTAGGAGCTCAGGCCTAATAAATGCAATAAAGCTGAGAAAGTCTTAACAGATTCTTGGTGTCATATACATTTATTGTAATTTACCTCAGAAGAGTAAAGATACAAGCATTTATACATGAAGCTTTTTGACAGGTTCTGCTCCTCGAAAATCAGAAGAAAGATTGTATAGGCAAATTTTGACTCAAATACCCCTTTTCTCGGATGCTTCCACTTTAAGGAATCAAAGATTCCTTAATTTCCTCCCTTTCTTGTCCGTTTAATATCTAGTTCATCCTTTGAACCTCCAAATTTTCACAATTTGTTTTGAAAGTTAATGGCCATAGTTTTGTGATATATAGAAGTCTAGGCTATAGTTTCATCAATTCAATCAAAAGCTAAATTTATTTGGGAATAGGGCTGTAAGTGGATGGGCTATGCTAAATTTTGGTGGCTCAGAAAGGGTTGAATCAACAAAGCACAAATGAGTTGGGTCATAATCCCTCGAAAGTTTGCTTGTGTCAACATGAGCTGGTCAATTTGGGGCTAAATAATGGGGTCATAGCCCAAACAACCCAACTCAAACCAACTTTTATCTTTGTGTTTGTTTTCTTATAATTTGTTTAAGTTTCAAATAAAACTAATACTCCCTCTATCCCAATTTATGAGGCACTTTTCGCTTCTCTAGATTTAAACCATGTGAACTTTGACCAACATTAAAATGTAATTTTTCATCGATATGAGAAGATTTGCAACTTATAGTACTTTTCGCATAATTTTTGAATATCAAAATTTCAATTTCAAAATATTGAGCTGATCTAATCCAATTTAGCTTCAAGGAGTAGTCAAATTGACTCTAGAGAAGCGAAAAGTGCCACATATTTGGGACGGAGGGGGTAAAACTTTCTCTTTATTTGTGTAAGTTATTTTGAAACTCTTTTTAGGGGTCAATTTGGACTAATTACATAGCTCATAACTACCCAAACCTTTAGATTGGCTAACTTGGGGTTTGCCCAAATTGATTTGCCATGAGTATATGTCCAGCCTAACTCGACCAAACTTGGAGTGGTCGAGGCATTATATTTTTATGAGTTGAATTTGACACTTCTATATGGAGCTCCTCCTTTAGAGTTGTGTGTCTTGTTCATGTGTCATGCCAAAACCAGCATTTCCTATCATCAGCCATTTAGTATTGTATGTGGTTTGCAAAGGAGTCTAAAAGCTTCCTTATATTCCCTACCCGAGGTATTACCTGAGTGATATGAGGATATGGGATGTCACAGGCTTAGATACCAAAGCCCATGAGTGTCATATTTAGCCCTTATTATCTTCTTCTACCATTCATTGGGGTCTTGAGTGATCCTGCAAAGCCACTTAAGCAAGAGGTATTTGCTTTGTAAGCTAAGCCTTTTTTGGGGGTGAAATTTGGATATATATGAACAAAACAAAGCTTATGCCAATTACATCAACTCAACTCTTTATATTTTATTGTATTATGGAAAGCTAACATCAGACCTACTACATTTACATCACACCAAAAAGCCAAAAGAGAAAGGCATGCTTCAAAATATGATATTATCTTATTTGCTTTCGGAGCATCTTTGGCTTCTTTCGTTCCAAGTTACCCGCCAAATGAAAGCAGGGATGATGGACCAGAAGTAGGGTAAGCATTTTTATTTTTGCAAGCCCTCCATGCTTCTTTTGTAGAGTGATCTTACTCCATCTAGCTAAAAGGAATGTATTCCCTTCCTTTTTCTCTTTCCATGTAAACTCTCCTCTATGTCCATCCAGCCTTCTTTCGATTTTAACTGGTAAGGGAAATATGGACATAATATAAGCTATCCGTTGCAAAACTGTCAAGCCAACATGGTCAGGTATGAGTAGTGACAATAGCAAAGGGAGGCTGGATGCTAGTTGTGTGAGTAGAAGGACACAACTGGACCTAGTCAGTCCGAGCCATTTTGTTGTTGTTTTTTTTGAGAAGGTAACAATTTTGTATATACATCAACTGCACCAAGGAGGTCTTTCAAAATTACAGAAGATGGTATAGGAAGATGTTAAATCCCTACTGCACTACAGAGAGCTTAGGATATCAATAATGGATTCTGGATCTTCCATATACTCTTGTTTACACCAAAAGTGGAAAAGAACTAAACATTTCATTTTCAATTTCTGTATGATGCTACTTCTGTCTTCAAAGCATCTCTGATTTCTCTCTGACCAAACTGTCCACCAAATGCAAGCTAGTACAATTTTCCATCTTTCTTTCTTATTGGTTAAGGTTCCATAATTGCTCCAGCATCTTAGGGCATCCGTTATATCCCTAGGCATTATCCACATGATCCCCTTCAGATTAATGAAAATCCTCCATATTTGTTCTGTAATCCTGCAATTCAAAAAAAGATGGCTGATTGTCTCAGCCTCTTCACCACATAGATAGCATTTGGAGCATAAGTGGAAGCCTCTTCTGATAAGGATGTCCTGAGTCAGAACTGCTTTTCTGGCCAAGAGCCAAGTAAAGCAGGCAACTTTATATGGAATTTTGACTGTCCATATTAACTTCCAAGGCCAGCAATCAATCTGGTTATTAGAGAGGTTGAATTCCTTGTATGCTGATTTGACTGAGAAAATACCTTGCCTGTTCCCTTGCCATAGAACACAGTCTTCAGAGAGTGATGTCCCCTTGAACTGATCTAATGTTTTGTATAATTCTGTTATCCTGGTTATCTCCCAGTCATTGAGTAGTCTTCTGTAGATAAGGTTCCAACCATGGATAGACCATACTTCACCCACAGTTGCTTCTTGTTGTTGGTTCAGGATGTAGATGTCAGGGAATAGCTGCTTAAGTGAGTTTTGGCCAAGCCAGTTGTCTTCCCAGAAGGAAGTTTTCAAACCATTACCTATTCTGAAGTGGGTCTTGCTTCTGAATTTTGGCCGTAAGTTTCTAATGGACTTCCAGAGGCTTACTCCATAAGGACCACTAACATGTTTGGTTGCCCAGTTTCCTTCTACTCCATATTTCCCTTTGATTACTTCCTTCCAAAGTAAATTTTCATTGGAAACATATCTCCAGAACCACTTCATCATCAAGCTGTGATTCTGTACTCTCAAATTCCTGATTCCTAGTCCTCCTTTCTTCTTGCCGACTGATAGAACATCCCATTTGACCAGATGAATTTTGTTGTTGTCGCTGTTGCCCTGCCACAGAAATTTCCTTCTCATTGCATCTATTCTTTTCACCACATTGACAGGAATAGGGAATAGCGACACCATGTAAGTAGGTAAGGCATCCAACACACTATTAATCAAGATTAGTCTTCCTCCCAAGGATAAGTATTGACTTTTCCAGTTAACCAGCTTCTTTTCACACTTCTCCGATTCATCATTCCAAATCCCTTTGGACTTGCTCTTAGCTCCTATATATAGTCAGTAGTTCCCCTATCTTTCCTCCAAGAATGTTAGCCAGGTCTTGGAGTCCATTCACCTCATTAACCGGATATAAGTGGCTTTTGCTCCAGTTAATGTGCAACCCAGAAATAGCTTCAAATAGAACGAATATCACCCTCATCATCTTCAGTTGTTCTCTGTCAGCATCACAGAACACCAGTGTGTCATCTGCATATTGGAGGTGTGTGATTTCCAGGTTGCTGGCTGCCCTATGAGAACGTTGAAGCCCTTGACCCAATTGTTGATTTGAGCATTTTTCAACATGTCATTAAGGCCTTCCATGGCTATGATAAAAAGGAACGGGGAGGGAGGATCTCCCTGCCTCAGCCCCCTCTGTGATGGAAAGAAGCCAGCTGGTGAGCCATTTACCAGGATAGAAAATCTTACTGTACTTATGCAAAACTTGATCCAGTTGACCCATCTGTCTCCAAAGCCCATCTTCACTAAGAGCCCAAGTAAGAAGTTCCAATTCAAATGATCAAAAGCCTTCTGAATGTCAAGTTTGCATAATATCCCCGGTTTCTTACTTCATATCCTTCCTGCGGACATCTTTTTACCGCAGTCTTCCCCTATTGGGCATAGCCTTTTCTCTGTTAGGCTCCTGTAAGGGCGGGTATGAGAAGGGCCCCCCTCTCCCTTGTCAAAGCTTAGTTATCCGTGAATGAGAACTCGTTTTGCTTGTTGGCTGACTTATGATGGTTTCCTGTCCCAATTCAACATATTCCTTATCTTTGATGAAGGCCATTTGTTGAGTGTCTACTAATTTGTGCACAACTTTCTTGAGTCTCTCAGTAAGTAGTTTTAAAATTATTTTATAGATGCTACTTATAAGGGAAATAGGTCTGAAATCTTTCAGTTCTTTGGCGCCCTTCTTCTTTGGGATCAAAGCTACATACGTTGCATTGAAGCTTTTTTCAAAGATTCCTCTTATCATAGAAGTTCTGTGCAACAGCTATTACATCTGTGCTGACCACCTCCCAGCAATGGGTGAAGTAGGCCATGGAGTAGCCATCAGGTCCAGGGGCTCTGTCCCCAGCACATGCTTGGACACTATTCCATATCTCTTGAGCTTCAAATGGACTCTGCAGCATTTGGTTTTCTTCGGCTGTAATTGCGGGACATATTCTGAGGTTGCCTTGCAGCCTCCATTCTTCTGTTTCTGCATACAAGCTTTGATAGTATGTGACAATCTCTCTTTTGATGTCAGCTGGGTTCCTCATAGGTTGGCCTTCTACTTCTAGAAGATCAATGTTGTTTTGCCTTCTGTGTGCATTGGCTGTTCTATGCAAGAATTTTGTGTTCCTATCCCCTTGTTTCAACCATGTTGCCCTGGACCTCTGTCTCCATGCCACCTCTTCGTGTCTAGCAATTTCCTTAAACTCCATAGACAAGGTAGCTTTGGTAAGTATTTCATCCTCATTCTGGTCTCTTTCATCTTGAATCTCATCTAGCTCTGACAATTGAGTGAGTATGTTGAGTTTCTGCATCTCCAGGTTCCCTTGGATTGTTTTGCTCCAATTTCTGAGTTTATCTTTCAAGGCTTTCAACTTGAAAGCCAAGATGTAGTTTGGCCTTCCTTCACAAGTAAATGAGTGCCACCAATTTTTGACCATGTCTTTGAATCCCTCAGTCTGCAACTACCAATTTTCAAATTTGAGGTAGGATTTAGTTGATTCCCAGTTCCCACATTGAAGCAATAATGGGGTGTGATCAGAAGTCACTCTATGAAGAGTTGACTGTTTTATGTTTCTAAAAGCCCCTCATCCCAGTCTTCAGAGATCAGAAATCTGTCAAGTCTGGCTGCAGGGCTGTGTCTATCTCCAAGTAAATCTGCCTCCTAACAGTTGTAAGTCCACTAAACCTATGTCTTCAATGAATTCAGAGAAATCAGTTATTGCTCTAGTGAATCTTTTGCAATTTTTCTTTTCGGAAGGAAATCTAACTGTGTCAAAATCCCCACATACAATCCAGGGGCCATTGAATAATCCCCTAGCTGCGCCAACTTCCCACCAAACCTCTTCTCTTTCTTCTCTATCATTTGGAGCATAAACACTAGTCAAATGCCAGGTGAAGTCCTGGGTTTTTCCAGCGAATTTACATGAAATAGAGTAAGATCCCAATCTACTTATTTCACCATCCCAAATCCTACTGTCCCACATAAGCAGAATGCCTCCCCTGGTTCCGCTGGCTTCCAACTGTGCAAATTTCCCTCATCTGTTTGCCCATAGATCTTTAACAATTCTTGTGATATCACCTTCCAATTTGGATTCTTGAAAGCAATACACATCAGCTTTCCAGGTCTTGATACAACTCTTGATCTTTTCCCTCTTCCTTGGCCTGTTTAGCCCTCTTACGTTCCATGATATGACGTTGACTTTCATTGATCTTTGATGATAAGGTAACCCCCCTGCTTCTGGTGCCATTGGTTTGAAAATTGCTCCCTATGTCCAGACTTTTAAGCTCTTTAAAACCCTTAGTTTTTGGAGTTGTTGCCACCACCAATTCTGCTTCTCCCTTGTTTGCTTGCCTCTTGTGATCGTTCTTCATGAATAGCTGCAGAGCCTCCTTCTCACAGCCTTGGATATCTAATCCAAACTCTTTGCTTAGCTTGATAATGTTTTGGTGAATCCAGATTGGAGTGTCAAAATCTGGGTCCTTCTCATCTTTTCTGTTTTGCATATTCAGTGGTTCTGCCTTTTCAATTGTCCAATTTGTTTCTCCACTTGCTTCAATAATCTGCATGTTGTTGGTCGCTTGTAGTTCTGTTGAGGAATTTTCTATCTCCTTGGTGACAGACATGGTATCTTCTGCGTTGATTGGGTTAAATTGGGCTACTGGGCTTCTCTCTTCTTCTGATGTTGTGTTTGTGTCCTCCAGGTTTGGCTGTATTTCGTGGGTCGTCACATGCAGGACAAGTGAGGAAGATGGAGAGATTGCGTCTATTTCTACAGATAGTGGATCGGGTCTGAGATATATAAAATCCCCCTTTAACAGCTTGGCCTCCAAAAGGCTTTGGGACAAAAGATCTGGGCCCAAAGATTTTTAAAAATTTTCCTTAGGGCTTGGTTTTAAAGGGTCACTTAAGAGTCTTGCCTTCTCACGTGCCAACACACGCGAGTCTTTTATAACTATAGACGTAGGTTGTACCTCCTTAGACCAGCCCACGTGCCAGTGCCATCACTGAGATCTTGGGCCCCTCCCCTTGCTACCATAGGTTGCTTTGTTATCCGCTGGTTAAAAACCTCCTTGCTTCCACTGCCAGAGCTGAATCTTACCGGAGCTTCACACCATATTTGAATCGTAAAGATGATCCCTTCGCTCTCCACATCAACCACCTTTGGGACTAAATCTCCGTTCCCTTTCACCTTCAATCTCGCCCACTTGAGGTGATTTCTGAGTTCTGTCTCTTCTTCAGTTTGAACCCAACCTCCACAATAATTGCCAACTTCTTTGAATACTTTTTGGGACCATAGGTGTAGAGAGTCCAACTACTCTGATCCAAACCTGATCAAGGTCCTGGGTTTTTGAGATAGAGCTCGCTGTCGGTGACCACCATTGAAGAGAAAATTTGTGATGTTTCCACTGCCAGACCCCTTTGAGGATGTGTTCTGCAGTTTTCTTCGACAAGAATTCGAAGAGGAAACGATTTTGACCCATCTCGTAGATATTGACTCCGTGTGCCTGCTTCCATGTGCTACTAGCCCATCGACTAATATCTGAGAGAGTGGGAATGTCAGAGATCTCCTCTGGAAGGCTATCTACCACACTCCTGGAGAGGAGTTCATTTTGGGAAGACCAGAAGAGTAGGGTTCACCTGAGATGCTGATGATACCATCTTTTTCCTGAACAAAGGCCTCATCCATTTCTCTAGTAGTCCATTTATTTCTCCTGATTGTTTGAGTAGGAAAGTTCTTCTGTATATCTGGGTTTAAATGTAACTGCCTTCTGGGTCTTGCATTTAATGAAGTTTGGGATCTTAACTGCAATGTCTGTTCAACCCGTATTAAATGCCATTTCTGGGATAATAATGGTTGATCTTCTTTTGTTTTTAGCCTTGCCTTGCAAGCTAATGATACTAATATATCGTCCATGCTTATTGTAGTTCCTTGAGCAAAAGAATTCTGTAAAGTGGTCTTGGAACTTCCATCTTCTAACTGAGTTTCCCTTCACTTTTGATGATTCACTAATGGCATAGCATAGCCACTCCATCGTCTTTTGACTGAAAAAAGTTCTTCTGATCAAGTTGTGCCCTCGCTCTGTCCAATTATACCAAGTCTCTGCTCTTGATTCATCTCTTGCAATGTCATACGATTTAAAACCCACCCTAAAATAGCTTGTGTTATCATCCATCATAACTGAAACGAGAAAACAAAAAGAAAAACTATTGGTTGTTACCGGAAAAGAGAAAGTCTTTTCTAGCCTCGTAAAATGTGCCTGGGAGCATTTTACAAGTCCCTAATATTTCTCTATGTTCCTCAGCCGTTTTGCTGTTTTGAGGACCCTAAAAAGAAGAGGGAAAGATACTACATCTGGACACTGCTTAAATCGGAAGGGATTGCTCAGGATGAGTGTTCTGGGTAGCAAAGCCGAGGGTGTAGTCAAGGAGAGAACTGAGAACCCCTAGGAGAGTCATTTTGACTCATAGAAGTGAAGGTCTGGAAGAGAGGTTCAACAATATCATTGATTGAGGGGGTCTTGTTCTGTGAGGCTATCTGTCATGTTGTTTACAAGGATGATCCTACCACATGAAAGACACTATTCTATTCATCTTGCCAGCCTCTCTTCACACTTTTTCGTTACCCCTTGCCATATAACTGGGTCATTACACTCAGCCCTTACTGGTAGTTCTAGATAAGCTGTGGAGAAAGAGGCCACACTGCACCCTAGAAGGTTAGCAGGAGTTTGAATATTCTCAACTCCATTTACAGGAAAAACAGCCTCGTTGATTAAATAATATTCAGCCCTGTTGTTGCTTCTAAGACAACCAAAACGACCCTTAAGAAAATCAGTTGCATCTCATTAGCTTCATAGAAATTAATCATTTTATCTACTTGCCTTGTTGGTTTTTCTCTTTCTTTATATATGCATCTTGTAATACTGTTTGAGTTGTTGCTTGCAGAAAAGTATTGAAGACAAGCTTCTAAATTTGGAGCGTGAAAAGGGTACTATTGCTAATGAGATTGGACAAATCCAGCCTGAACTTGAGGAGGTATTACGCTTCTTGTGTTTATGATCTGATTCTGGTATTCATTTATAACTTGGTGCACAATTTGGGTTTCTGCAGTTGAAAAGAAACATTGATACGAGGGCTCGCGAGATTTTATTACGAGAGAAAAGGATTAATGACATTGTTGACAGAATATATAAGAAATTTAGCGTATCTGTTGGGGTGAAGAACATACGGGAGTATGAAGAAAACCAGCTCAAAGCTGTTCAGCAAATGGCTGAAGAAAGGCTTAACTTGCATAACCAACAGTCAAAGCTAAAATCTCAGTACGTGTGCCTGCTGATTTAAGCATTCATTGTTCCATCATAAAAGCTAAAATAAGTTGATGATGTACTGAAACTGTTAGTGATCTGAGACTCAGATAATCTCGTCTTTCATTTTTTTTTTGAGAATGGTAAATCAATTTTCATATTTCTGTACACCCTCCTTGACAAAATGAATTTCCAACATTATTTCTTGGACCATCACAAAGTATTTTCCACTTTCCTGAATTTGAAAATTATGCTGCTCATTGTGCTTGTCTCTATCCACCGAGTTTCGAAGGCTGCGGTTGGTCCAAAGGATCGGCCCCAGACGGATTTCTCGGTCATCAAAAAAAAAAAAGGGTGTGGTTCCTTGATGCTTGTAGCATTTTTTGTTGTGCTTAAGCTTAACGTAATGCTTGTAGCAATGGAATCTCAAGTTGTGTGCAATTCTCTTATTCCTCGAGGCACTTTCACTTGGAGTATTATGCTTAGAGCTGCATTCTGAGCAAAATTTTGGGACCTGATGAGTAGTTGTGGGTCTTTATGAAAAGAAACTGTTAAGCTAGATTATCAAAGTCTAGAAAAGGTCAACAAGAACTGATAACCTAGAATTCATTGTGATTTTTGTTGGATATGCAGTCTGTTCCTTTGTAGGCAGTAGGATGAGATGTTAGGCGTCAGTTATAGAGGAATAAAAATCATATATCAATGTTATGCAGGGGCCGCTGAAAAGGTCTCCTTTTTTGCATATAGGGACTTAGATGGCAATCTAAAGTCTAAACAACCCTTTTCCTGTTTAACGAATGGCATTTGCTGCTTTCCTGTTTTATTTCTGAGCCTTGCGTCACAGAGGTGCTGCGGTTTTAAGAGATCGAGGATAAGAAGTATGAGTTGTCCTTGCATCTTCTCGAGTTGCCAACTCTGAAACATATAGAAATGTTTTTTCGTCGTTGTTTAGAACTTAGAAGTTAATAATTAGAGTTTGTTTAGAACTTGGAAGTCATTTACTCTTTATTTCAATGACTTAACTAACTTCTTCTGTGCTAGAGATTTTAACATAATTCTGCTACTCTAACCTTATGTTACCTTCTTCTAATACACTGGTTTTGCCATCATATGCAGAGTTATTTTCTAGACACTCTTGATTTAAGAAATTTTCAAGTTTGATTTCTGCTGAGTCAATTCAACTGACCTTTTTCTTGTAAAACATTATGTTCTCTAGTTTTTGCATAGTTTGAGTCCCTAGCACTCCCTGACTTTCATTATGTTACAGGTTGGAATATGAGCAGAAGCGGGATATGAATTCACGTATTGTGAAACTGGAATCAACTCTTGGTAACTTTAGGAAGCAATTGGAAGAGATTGAGGGCAAGCAGGTGGCGCAGAAGTCAGCCATGGAGAAAGCAACTGAAGAGATTGAGGGTTACAATGAAGAAGTGTCCGGTAAGTGTTTTCGGTATTATTTTTGTGTTTAAGTTGCGTCAGCTTTTCAGGTTGGTCGGACAAGATGTCAGCGTTCATTTCATGAATAGAAATTCAATGTAAAAAATGTCTTCCCTATTCAGAGAGCTACTAGATCAGGGATAACTTGCATTCTTGACTTGGAGAATTGGACGTGTTAATGAGATGTTAATTTATTATATGGATGAATGTAGGCTTTTGCAGATAGGAAGTTAGCAATAACATAAGTGAGATGTTAATTTTCTGACTCGGTGTAACATTATTTTTATACAGGGGACTATTAAGTAATTTTCGAACCATTTTTCAAATTCAATAGTAAATCATTTTTGAGTTACTGAAATTTGAAAAGTTGTATATAGGGTGTTAGTATGCTGTCTCTAACAAAAGCTATTAGTTAACAGTGTCAAACATTTTCCAGGATGTTGTACCGCTTTCAGTCCTTCACCTTCTTGGTACATCTTTGGATAAACGCCACCCATTCTTTTTTGTTTTTTTTCCTTGTTAAGGCCTTTGGGGTTTTTTTTTTGGGGGGGGGGGGGAGAGAGGAGTGTGCATTTCCTGGCAGAGAGGTTCCCTCTTCATTTATCGTCTCTCTCCCTTCACTTCTTTGCCGTATTTTGTTCTGTTTAGTGCTTTTTCTAGTAATATCATTCAACTGAAAGCACTCCACTTGTTTTGTCTTCTCGGACTATGGAATCAATTTAAAAAGACAAGAAATCTTCCCTTCTTTTCTACAGATTTGAGGTCTAAAGCTGAAGTGTGCGAAAAGCATCTGCAGGATTGGCAGAAAAAGATTTCTGCTGAGACAACAAGCATCAGCAAACATAACCGTCAAATTAGGTCAAAGGTTTGTTGCTGAATGATGATTTTTTCAAATAGTTCTTTATCAAAGGAGCGTGGGGAAATCCTGAGCCTCCATTCACAACTTGAGTTTATAGAAGTTGAATAGAGATAGTATTAGTAAAGAATTGGAGGATATGATTTGCTTTCCGTCTTATTTTGCAGGAGGCACAGATTGAGCAGCTGAATTCAAGAAAACAAGAGATACTGGACACATGTGAATTGGAGCAGATACCCCTTCCCACTATCTCTGATCCAATGGATACTGGAGAGTCGATGCCGGGCCCTGTTTTTGATTTCAGTGATCTGAGTAAAACTTATCAGCAGAAAAGGAAACCAGCTGAACGGGAGAAGCTTGAGGTGGAATTTACACAAAAAATGGCTGCATTGACGTCAGAGATTGAAAGGACAGCTCCAAATCTGAAGGCCCTTGATCAATATAAAGATCTATTGAAGAAGGAAGAAGATGTCACGAAGGAGTTTGAAGTGGCCAAAAATGAAGAAAAGAAAGTAGCTGATGAGTATAATAAAGTGAAAGAGGCCAGGTATCTAACTATTATCATGACACTTCTAGGTGAAGCAGGTAATAATCAAGTTCTAAGTGGCCAACTTGGTCAGATGATGACAGGATAGCATTATGTTAGAACTGGAAAACGGTACCCTTGAAAGTTGTTTTTAATTTGTGGAGTCTTATTTATCGTTGTTCGCCTTTGATTGAATGCAAGCTTTATAATGGAGAAAAGTGTTAATTAGATGTTTCAGGATTTCTATTTTATTGCAACCCTTGTCCAGTCAACAGATCTCTATTTATTAGCTCAATAATGGCATGAATGCAGCTACTTTGAATGGTCATTTAAGGGAACTGTGGAAACAGGCATGCATGAGGCAGTAAAAAAACCTCAAAGAAGGATATGATGACCCCTTTATTGTTTATAAACATTTTGAAACACTTGAAACATGTTCTTGATTGCACCTTTCTGGTTATATTCTTGATCATTATGATAGGCACATTATATATCGTGCTGCCGTTCGAGGTTCCCTTTTCGTTTTCACCATATTCAGCTCTTGGCTTATGCATTGCTTTAATGAGATGTAGGATCGGATAATTCTATTATATGCTCACCCTGCTAGGATAAATAGCAGAAGTATCTGTTAGCCTTCTTTGTACTGCGTTGTAATTTCTTGATCTGAACTCTGAAGTCTGCATATTCTGCCTGCAGGTATGAATTGTTTATGAAAGCTTTCAATCATATATCTGGCAATATTGACAAGATATACAAGCAACTGACAAAGAGCAACACTCATCCCCTTGGTGGGACAGCCTATCTCAACTTGGATAATGAAGATGAGCCATTTTTACATGGCATTAAGTTTACTGCTATGCCCCCAACGAAGCGTTTTCGGGATATGGAGCAGCTATCAGGCGGAGAGAAAACTGTTGCAGCACTTGCCTTGCTTTTCGCAATCCACAGGTAACTTTGTGCCTAATTAGTGATTCATTGTAGTAATAGAAATCAGGATTACTTTTAGATATAAAAATTTCTGACTTTTGTGCTGCACTGTCTTATCATATATTCTGCTGTTTGGGGGATTGGCTATATCTGTTAATGGAGTATGTACACGTAACCAACCGTATTACTTCTATTTTATGTGCATAAATATGTCATCGTGAGCACATTGTAATTTGTATAATGCTATCAAAAGATGCAGTCCAGTATTCAGTGAATTTTATTGCATTCATTCTATTTCCTTCCTTTTGAGAATCTTTGCCAAGACCATGTTTTCATTGCTTTTACTGTGTAATTTCAGTTTTAGGCCTTCTCCATTCTTTATATTGGATGAAGTTGATGCTGCATTGGATAATTTGAATGTTGCCAAAGTTGCTGGATTTATCCGATCAAAGTCATGTGGAGGAGCTAGGCTTAATCAGGATCCTGAGGAAGGATGTGGCTTCCAAAGCATCGTCATCTCTCTTAAAGACAGCTTTTATGACAAAGCCGAAGCTTTGGTTGGTGTTTACAGGGATTCAGACTTGGGGTGAGCTTTTGTACTATCTCTCTATCTCCTATCTGTCTCCCTTTCAACCTTCTTGGATTTTGATGTGGCATGCTTTCCTTTTTATTTTTCCAGTTGCTCGAGGACATTGACATTTGATTTGACCAAGTATCGGGAATCATGAAAGGCCAATTAGCTGCTGTTTGAGATTTACTCACTGTATGAGTTCGTTCTAGATTGTATATAGGTGCTATTTGTCGTAAAGCATTTAGGAATTATCGTACGGACATCTGGGAAAATTGGTTCACTACTAGTTTCCTCGGTCTTTTTGAAATTGGTTCAGTTTAGTGCTTTAGTATGAGTTAGTTCGTCATGTTAAAAGTACTGATGTTGGTGTTAGTGATGTATGGTTTATTTCGGCTTTCACCAGATGTGAATAGACCTGCATATGGTGCTCCATGGCGAATGAGTATGCCTGAAGGGGTGGGGTCTCTATAATCTCTGATGTAGATTTTAGAAAGTGTTCGTGCTTTAAATTGGGGACACTGGTGGTCACAGAAGTCTCTTATTATTGTTGGTGTTTATTTTGGCAATATAGTGAAGCATGTGGTGTTAGATTAGAATTTATCCAGAAATACAATAAATTTTTAGAAAAGGAATAAATGCCTTGCTATGAAAAATGAAGAAATGTTTGATACTGTTATAAAATAACGATTGCAAAGTGAATAAACTAAAGACAAGTGCAGAGAGAAACTGATATATTATTGAACTTTCAAACTGATGTACATAATGAACTGAAAACTCCTTTATTTATAGAAGAAAGAAAGCAGCTGCGAGGCTTTTCAGGAAGCAGCTGCAAGACTTTTCTTTAGTTGCTTGTAAGTTGTCTGCATAGCTGCTTGCAACTTGCTTGTAGATAAACTTTAACATAGTGCTAAATGGCAGGAAGATTATCTATATCGGAGTAATAAATGGACATACACAATATAATAATTTCATAATACTCCTCTTGGATGTTCATTAAAGATAATGTGTCTCGTTAAAACTTTACTAGGAAAAATCTAGTGGAAAAAATCCTAGTAAAGGAAAAAGAGTACACATATTTAGTAATACGCATTTTCAGCTGCTCATTAAAAATCTTATAAGAAAATCTCATGGGAAAAAATTTAGTAAGGGAAAAAGAGTGCAATGCGTATTTCACTCCCTCTGATGAAAATCTTGTTTTAAATATTTGAGTCTCCGCATTCCAATCTTATATACCATTTTCTCAAAAGTTGAAGTTGGCAAAGATTTAGTGAATAAATCTGCCGGATTGTCACTTGAACGGATATGTTGCACATTAATGTCATCATTTTTCTGAAGATTGTGTGTGTAGAATAATTTTGGTGAAATGTGCTTCGTTCTATCACCTTTTATAAATCCTCCTTTCAATTGGGCTATGCATGCAGCATTGTCTTCGTATAAAATTGTGGGTCTTTTCTCACATTCCAAACCACATTTTTCTCGAATAAAATAAATTATTGATCTCAACCATACGCATTCCCTACTTGCTTCATGAATAGCTATTATCTCAGCATGATTTGAAGAAGTAGCAATAATAGATTGATTTGTGGAACGCCATGATATGACAATACCTCCATAAGTAAATACGTACCCGGTTTGAGATCGAGCTTTATGGGGATCAGATAAATAACCTGCATCTGCATAACCAACAAGATCTGCACTATCTTTGTTAGCATAAAACAAACCCATATCAAGAGTTCCCTTTAAATATCGCAATATATTCTTAATCCCGTTCCAATGTCTCCGTGTAGGACAAGAACTATATCTTGCTAGTAAATTAACAGAAAATGCTATGTCAGGCCTTGTAGCATTAGCAAGATACATTAATGCACCAATTGCACTGAGATATGGTACTTCAGGACCAAGGAGTTCCTCATTCTCTTCTGAAGGGCGGAACAAATCCTTATTCACTTCAAGTGATTGAACAACCATTGGTGTACTCAATGAGTGCGCTTTGTCCATGTAAAAAGCGTTTTAAGACCCTTTTTGTATANAGATTGATGGATAAAGATCCCGTCTGCTAAATGTTCAATTTGCAGACCAAGACAAAGTTTTGTCTTTCCAAGATCTTTCATCTCAAATTCTTTCTTAAGATATTCAATTGCCTTTTGGAGCTCTTCTGGAGTTCCAACAAGATTTATGTCATCAACATAAATAGCAAGTATAACAAATTCTGATGCCATTTTCTTTATAAAAATACATGGACAAATAACATCATTTATGTAACCTTCTTTCAGCAAATATTCACTAAGGCGATTATACCACATGACCCCAGATTGCTTTAAACCGTGCAAAGATCTTTGTAATCTGATTGAATACATTTTTCGAGATTTTAAATTTGCTTCGGGCATTTTAAATCCTTCAGGGATTTTCATGTAAATTTCATTATCAAGTGACCCGTACAGATAAGCTGTAACCAAATCCATTAGATGTATTTCAAGCCTTTCATGTAAGGGTAAACTGATGAGATATCGAAATGTTATGACATCCATAACGGGTGAATATGTTTCTTCATAATCGACTCCGGGTCGTTGTGAGAATCCTTGTTCGACAAGGCTAGCCTTGTATCTTTCAACTTCATCTTTATCATTTCTTTTTCGCACAAAAATCCATTTATGACCAACAAGCTTTATACCAGCAGATGTTTGGACTACTGGCCCAAAGACCTCTCTTTTAGCAAGTGACTTTAATTCCGATTGAATTGCCTCTTGCCATTTTGGCCAATCAGATCTTTGCCGACTTTCTTCGACAGATCGGGGTTCAAGATCCTCACTATCTTGCATAATGTTTAGTGCAAATTATATGCAAAAAATATTATCCACCACTATTTCAAATCGATTTAAATTAATCCCATCACCAATAGAACTTATTAAAAGTTCCTCACTCACCTGAGTCTCGGGTTCATTGATTTCTTCAGGAATCTCAGAACTAATCAGATCTTGGGTCTCTTCAGGAGATCCCTTCATAGTATTATTTTGATCATTTGTCGATTTCCTTTTTCTAGGATTTCGATCCTTAGAACCCAGAGGCCTACCACGCTTCAGGCGTGTTTTGGGTTTACTAGCTATCATGCTAGTAGATGGTCCTGCTAGGACATCAATTCGGATAGACACATTCTCTGCAGGGATATGTGATTTAGTAATCCTTTTCAAATCAGTAAATGCATCTGACATTTGATTTGCTATATTCTGTAAATGGATGATCTTCTGGACCTCCTGATTACATATAGGGGGTACGTGGATCAAAATGAGATAATGATGAAACTTTCCACACAATTTCTCTTTTGATTTCCTTTTTCTCTCCCCCTAATTGTGGGAAATTTATTTCATTAAATCGACAATCTGCAAATCGAGCAGTAAATAAATCTCCCGTCAATGGTTCAAGATAGCGAATAATAGAGAGTGATTCAAACCCAATATATATTCCTAACCTTCTCTGTAGGCCCATCTTACTACGCTGTGGTGGTGCTACTGGCACATATACAGCGCATCCAAAAATTCGTAGATGGGCAATATTTGGTTTATGACCAAAAACTAATTGTGACGGAGAATATTTATTATAATGTGTCGGTCTGAGACGAAAGTGATGCTGCATGCAAAATAGCATGTCCCCAAATAATAGTAGACAATTTTGTTTTCATAAGTAGTGGTCTTGCTATCAATTGTAGGCGTTTAATAAATGACTCTGCAAGGCCATTTTGAGTATGAATATAAGCTACATGATGTTCAAATTTTATCCCAATTGATAGACAATAATCATTAAAAGCTTGAGATGAGAATTCTCCATCATTATCAAGGTGAATAGCCTTTATAGGATAATCTAGGAATTGTGCCCTTAATCGAATTATTTGGGCTAATAGCTTTGCAAACGCCAGGTTGCGAGATGATAGTAGGCACACATGAGACCATCTTGAAGATGCATCTATTAGGACCATAAAATATCTAAACAACCCACTTGGTGGGTGAATAGGTCCACATATATCCCCATGTATACGCTCTAAGAAGGCAGGGAATTCCATGCTAACCTTCATTGGTGATGATCTAGTTATCATTTTANCAAGTTTCTTCGGGACTTGGAGGAGAATAATGCATTGTTTATAATAAGTTTTGTTCCCTTAGACAGAAATACAATTGCTCTTCCGGAGCCTTCAATCAAACTTATATTACCAGAAATTGTAGAAACATTTGCTTTTTCCTTATGCAAATAAGAAAAGTATTTCTGATATTTGAATATGGCATGAGTTGTTCCACTGTCAATTACAAAAATATCATCATGATTGGTCTTTGATCCAAACATAATTTGAGGATCCATATTCTTCAAAATGACATAAACATAATATATTATAATAAACGTTATTATCAAAACGTAACTTCTATTATACAGACATACTATCTACTACAAACAACAAAAATTAAAATATTTATATTTCTATAGATTCATCAGCGATTACATGACTTGTTTCTCCTTTTGGGAGTGCAAAGTAATCAGCTACATCCAAATGCATGAACTCTAAATTATCTTCAAAAATGAAATTTTCTTAAGCATTTTTGTCTGTCTTCTTCAGGGAGACTTGATAAAGCTCAACCAGGTGCTTTGGCGTACGACAGGTACGTGACCAATGCCCTTTTCCCC